>SKCR01032898.1:0-88098 GCA_019454045.1 Zanthoxylum bungeanum
TATCATGATTAATCACCATAATTAACATTTCTAAAACACAAATTAGGCTAACTAATCATGCTCATTTTCATTTCATCATCACATGTCCAACACATTAAGATTAAAATCAACCCATTACACACGCTTTAATACTCTCGGTAATGTGGACTAATTTTTGTCAATCCGAATTCAATCCAAATTAACATTAAATCAACATCCTCAATCGTTTCAAGTCATCCAATGATCACGAAACAAAATTACCAAGATTTAGGGCATACTCATATTCGGCCAACACATCAAAATTGGGGAAATTTGTTCCAAACAATATTTAATCAAATTGATCCAACCAATCATCAATTAAATATGTATTAAGCATACTTAATCATCCAATTTCATAATTGCATGCTCAATTTCATTTTACCCAATTTCAAGCTTTATGACATACTTTCAAAATTGGGGAAATTTGTTCCAAACAATATTTAATCAAATTGATCCAACCAATCATCAATTAAATATGTATTAAGCATACTTAATCATCCAATTTCATAATTGCATGCTCAATTTCATTTTACCCAATTTCAAGTTTCATGACATACTTGGCAATTTGGGGATTTTACGTCCGAATCGAATTCAATCCAATTGATTCCACAATCGTCGTTAAATCATCATCCCGAATGATTTCCAACATATCCAATTGTCAAAAATCAAAATCCCAAGATATTAAAGACATCACAATTTCGGCCAAGGAGGAAATTTGGGGAAAAATTGACCAATCATATTTTCTTCAAATTGACCTAATCAATCTTCAATTCAAACACAATTAAGCATACAAATCCATCCAATTTAATTTATCATGCTCAAAATTCAAGTTTGCCCAAATTTTAGCCCTAACTTTTCATGCTTTTAACCTAAGCTCTTGATGCCATTGTTGGAGTTTTTAAAGGTCCCAAGATCAAAACTCAAGCATGAATCATGAGTGAATACAATGACGGAAGTGCGGAATACTTACATCGAGCGGTTGAGCGACGATTTGGGCAACAAAATCTGATTTCTTCACTGGTGTTGGGGCGTGAGCAGTCCATTGTCACAGCTCACTGCAGATTCGGTTTTTCATCATCAAAACAGCTCCAAGCTTCGTCGTAGTGAATCCCGGCTCATGGGTAAACTTCCCTATCACCTTCGCATTGATCTCGGAGTGTGCTAGCACTCTGTTTTTGCCACAAAACGCACTTGGCTTCCCTCCATTTTTCCTTTGCTTCCATCGGCAGTTCACTGCCTCAAGAACAAGAAGAAAGGCGTGAGTGATGAGAGGAAGAAGAAGAGGAGAGAGAGGAGGGAAATGTTATATCGGTTTTGTGTGTAATGTGTGTATCTAATACACATGAATTTCATTTGAAATTCATTTCACACACACATTTGGGTTTAATTCCCAACCACACACATCACCTTTATTACATCAAGTCACATCACTTCACTTTAATCAATCCAATCAATTGTCACATCACCACTCAAGTGACATGATGGGACGCTTGATGTGACGCTAGATGCGACTAATGATTTGACACTTGATTTGACGAGCCGCGCTCGAATTCGAAATGTGAATGCGCTCGTAAATAATCTCGGGCTCGGATTCGCTAATTCTAAATTAATGAATTTTCCGTCGCGTCGTAATTAAATGATTACGCCTAGCGAAATCACTATTCACATCGCTAACGAATTAATTCTAAATTAATTTGCTCGCCCGAATTAAAATCTAATTTTAATTCCGCGTCGAAATCCAATTTCGTTTAATATATCAAACATATTAATTCCTCGATTAATTTCAAATTAATGTTTCTCTCTCTTTAAATTGATATTTTATCCCAGATAAAATATCTCTGTAATTAATCCCAGATTAATTTTCTCTCTCATCATATTAATCCCAGATTAATAAAAGTGCGAGTCATACGTCATCGGTGAATCTTTGGGAAGCGACCCATGAGATCCCCGGATATGTTGGTAGTCAAATCGGTCATCGGACTATCCGAACACGTGAGAACCAAGTACTACGTTTTACCGATTTACAAGACAAGGTTGGCTTCTAGCAAAGCACCAAGTCTTCCCAATTCTCCGGACATATTCTTACAGGAATAAGGATCTATATCAAGCGTAGTATACCATAGTATTGTGTATATCGGCCCATTATCGGATAGTCACGTGCTAAAGCTGGGGCTGGATAAGTGTCTGCCCCGTCCGAAGCACATGTCGGATGTCTGGTAACATAGTCTCTATAATCGGATATTCATGACCTGGTCACAATATCCCGATTGGTTGCGCGCACACTCAAGAGCACTAGTACCGTATCCTGCGTGACATCATCTCCACTATGACTAAAGTGATACTTCCGTCTTGACATCACACCCAATACACTACGACTCTCTGATAAACCCAGAAGTGGTGTACGCAGAACCGGTTAAAGCCCTGTACCACCAAGACCAAAGTCTATCGATTATCGTAAGTATTAGCGATGTAAGTCTCAGGTTAAGACTATACACCTACCCTGATTTCGGCCTCCCATAGACACATAGTCATAATACCAATGGGATTCCGAGGGGTCTATCCAGAGCGAAGCTGTTTCCCGTACCATCGGTGAAACACGACCTCCTATCGCACTTGCATAAGTATCCAATACTTAAATATATGAGAACTATGTCGTTGTGCCCTCACAATGCGCACAAGTGCAATACTAGCCTATTCTGTATTATCGATGTCCTGTCTCGATAATACTCCGGCTAGGGATATTTAATGATTAATCCTTCGGGGACTGATATTGTCTCATATCATTCTCAGTCCAGGAACTAATCACAGGGACCTCTCTTCATTTATATATCTATGGTGATCTAATCACAAATGATGAGAGTGCAATTTCCTTGTCACATAGTTAATTTGCTACAACAACACAATGATCTGTGCAAATAGTGACGCTATGGGTCATTTTGTCCAACGGATGAGCCTTGTGTATACAAGCGCGTCATTGACGGGAATGTGCTTTTTCTTGTTTTATACGGTGATGATATTTTACTCATTAAGAATGATGTGAGGATATTATCAGACGTGAAAAACTGGCTAGCTGACCAATTCCAAATGAAAGATTTGGGAGAGGCAAGTTATGTTCTTGGGATCCAGATACTTCGGGATCGCAAGAAACGACTGTTAGCTATGTCACATGCATCCTATTTCGAAAAGATCCTTGTGCGATTTGGGATGCAGAATTCCAAGAAAGGCAATCTGCCTTATCGGCATGGAATTCATTTTTCGAAGGAACAGTCTCCTAAGACACCTCAGGATGTTGAGGAAATGAGACATATCCCATACGCCTCAGCAGTTGGTAGTCTCATGTATGCCATGTTATGCACGAGACAAGACATCTGTTTTGCAGTGGGAGTAGTCAGTAGGTTTCAGTCAAACCTAGTATTGGATCACTGGGTGGCTGTGAAACACATTCTCAAGTATCTTAAGAGAACAAGAGATTATATGCTTGTATATTCCGTTGAGGATATGATCCTTAAGGGATATACAGACTCTAATTTTCAGACAGATGTTGATTCCAGGAAATTTACATCTGGATCAGTGTTCACCCTAGGTGGTGGGGCTATTGTATGGCGGAGTATAAAGCAATCTTGTATTGCTGACTCCACCATGGAGGCTGAATATGTAGCGGCTTGTGAAGCGGCTAAGGAAGCAGTCTGGCTCCGTAAATTCTTGGGAGGTCTGGAAGTTGTTTTAGATATGGATAGACCATTCACCCTCTATTGCGATAATAGTGGAGCGGTGGAAAACTCCAAAGAACCAAGAAGCCACAAGAGAGGAAAGCATATAGAGAGGAAATATTATCTCATCAGGGAGATAATGCAGATAGGAGATGTTACTGTCACAAAGATTACATCCGCAGAGAACCTTGCTGATCCGTTTACAAAGACCTTGTCGACCAAAGTTTTTGAAGGTCACCTAGATGGTCTAGGATTACGTGACATATCCCATTTGCTCAAGTGCAAGTGGGAGATTGTTGGGATGTATGCCCTAGAGCTACATGTGATGTAAACGGTTTCATGTGTTTTGAAATAAAACGATGCATTATGCATTTATCAAATTGTTTGTTTAATTTTTGCATATTATATATCTTCTTAAATACCCTAGATTACTTATGTACCTTCAAACTTAGTGTATGAGTGTCATATACAAGAGGATTTAAGTCTGAAGTTAGTAATCTTAAATAGTCTATAGAGAACAAACAAAGCGGGTACTTTGTTTGTGGTTTATCTATAGATGCGGTCTATTCTATATTTGTATGGCGATCTTAATCCGTATCGTCCATGTAGAGACATGAGAATGGAGGCACCTTGTATGATGCGATCATATAGGACTGGACCCAGATAGAAATGACATTCTTATAATATACGTTAAGCAAAGAAAGTCATTTCAATCTAATTGATGGCCATATATGGATTGATCTTAATCCTGAGTGTACTACGAACCCGTGCATGGTAGGCTGTGTCCTTTGATTTACAAAGGTGAGGTTGGTGTAGCAGTCCCGACCAATAGCTACGTACTTTGGGGGCACAGTTTGTTTTATAGCTGGGAACGTTTTACATAGACATGGAGTTCACTCCTTCTTGCGAGAAGTAGATGAGTATCTTTCTTAAGGGTTGATTCGGTACTTGAATGATTTGAGCGCTCAAGTCTTTCTATTACGAACAGAAAGATTAATATTCACAAAAGTTATGAATAAATCGTTCATTAGAGAATCAATGGTACTTAAGGTAAAAATAATTAGAGGGGTATAACGGACATTATGACCCAGCTCTAATTACAAGATACTAGTGAATGATCAATTCGTATGTAATGACTATATCGATGGACAACGACTTAGTTCGACTTAATATTTCATATGCGGCAACGAGAGTGCAACTTCGGGTTTTTAGTGGAATAACCCGGAGTTAATAATTCGGAATATCTAATTAAGAGCTTAATTAATATTTCGAGATTATTGGAGCTCGGAACCGTGGGTCCATTTGGTCCCCATGCTAGCTCGATTTACTATAGCGGATTTAATATAATTGGATAGTCTAATTATATACTCACAAAAGAATAAATATTATTAATATGATTAATAATATTAATTATGTCACACTTGAAACTATACATTAAGAGTTAATGTATGGTATTAATAATTATATGATAATTATTAAATATAAATATTGAATTATATATATGATATAATTTAATAAGGCTAAGATTGTAATTTCTATATTATGGGTTTTGGAAACCCTTGATTTAATTTTGGAAGTAATGACTTTCAAAATATTAATCATATATTTAATTTGTAACATATATTGACTTATGGAAAGTAAATATTATTGTTACAAAATTAATGAAGAAATAAAGGGCATGGCCGAATTCCTTGATGTATAAGGAATATGATTTGTTTATTTTGGAAATAAAATTTATCAAAAATCCTAGCTCTATGATGAGCGGAAAATATATCAATATTACCGCCCCTTTAACTTAATATTTTGTTTTGTTTCTCGGGTTTGATGAACGTTTTGATGTGTTTTAGTTTATTTTGCAGATAAAATAATATCGGGTCTCAATGAAATCATTTAGGATGAAATATGGGTCAAATAATGGCAATTATTGGACTTGATATTTTAATTTTGGAGATTGGAAACTTGAAAGGGCGTTTTGACGAAGTGCAGTTTTGGAAATTCCAGTTTTGCGCATCTGTCGTATTTTGGGCATAACGTTTTACTCCGATATCGGATTGAGCTGATTCAAGTTCCAGATTAAAGAAGACTCAAAGGTCGACAACTTTTAAAGACAAAATAATTTCGAATTCTGAAGATTTCATGCCCGAAATTGATAAACCATCCAGAAGTGTGTAGTGTGTAATTATTAAAGTCACTTTCAATCATTTTCAAAGCAAAAAATAAATTAATAAATAAATAATAAAAATTATCAAATCATCACCAAACATGATAAGAGATTAGTGGAGCAATTAATAATGGATTTGGTGGAGCAATTAGTGGAGCAATTAATATTTGATTTGGTGGATGATTTGATGGAGGCAAAATTTTGCCTATAAATACCAAGCCATTTCATTTGTAAAATTCATACTTTCTTCTAAGGAATTCCTTAAGAATACTAAGAAGATTGTATCTTGTTTGTTTATTTATAGCTTTTAGTAATTAATTTTCGCTTTCGCATTTTCTTTTCTTTACTTTTCAGTTTTTACTTTCCGCAATTTACTTTTACGTACAATACTTTTCTTTCTTTAATTTTCAGTTTTTACTTTTCAGTAATGAGGAGGTAACTCCCCTTTTGCTGGGGTAAAAGGTAAAACTTTTATTACTAATATTTAGATTAATCTCCTTTAATTATAATATATAAACTAGTTAAAACCTGACTTAACGAGGATACCGCCATATTGGTCGGTTGGTAATTATTTAAATTGGTTTTAACCTGACTAAACTGGATACCGCCTGTGCAAAGTTAATATATTATATTAAGGGAGATATCTAAAATAGAAGTAATAAAAGTGGATCCTTTTACCTCAGCATTTTCTTTTATTGTAATTTTACTTTATTTACTTTTCAGCAATTTACTTTTCAGCAATTTACTTTTTAGCAATTTACTTTCAGCATTTACTTTTCAGCATTTTATTTTTAGTCCTAAAATTTTCAGTATTTTACTTTATGTCTTTTATTTTAATTAAGTTTTTTTTACTACCCGTAAATATGTGTCATAACTAAGCCAGTTATCTGGGGTTGTGATGAAATCCAATATCACCGGTTTATAAGGGGTTAGATTATAGCTTGGGTAATATAAAGATTTATTAATTGAGTCTTAAACTTAATGCTTTTTCATTAATTGGCCATTAATAAAATTGATCTGGTAAATCTAAAATGAATTAGACATAGGGATTTTAGGTTTAAGCCTTAGACTCAATAGCCCACGATCTTCCTTGAGGATAGATAACCCTTTAATAGATTTCCTTACAGGAAAGGAATATACCTGTCGGGCAGGGGTAGCCATAATTGGAACTTAAACTTAATGAATCCAGATAATTTGGTTGACATAGACATATGGTTCAATTGGGTTAAACTGGGTATTTGTGTCTGACCATCGACAGAGGCTTACACATAATTTAGTGTTCCAAGTTAATAAATCAATATGTTACCCAACTATAAGATAACCACTTCATCTTTAAAATGATATTAGAATGATTCACAACCCTAGATCTTTGTGTCTTTTGTTATTTTCCTTAGTATTTTCTTTTGTCTTTTTTATTTATTTATTTATTTATTTTGTAAAACCACTTTCAACCAATCAAACAATCATTATCTTCACCCTCAATTAGATATTTGTAATTAAATAGATTCAATAATTAATAACAATAGTAGGAATTAAGTCATCGTGGGATCGATATTTTTATACTACTTGAACGATACGTGCGCTTGCGTTATACGTGTGTGTTTACGCTGGTCACCCTAGCCGAATTCCTTGGTGTATAAGGAATATGATTTGTTTATTTTGGAAACAAAATTTAATCCAAAATCCTAGCCTTGGCCGAATTCTACCGTAGGGAGGGGATTGGTTGTTTTGTTTAAGTCAAACAAAATTGACCTAAGTATAAATGGAAAACTTGATTTTCTTTTGAGGAGGGCTCTCATTCCAAACCCTAGCCACTTTCTTCTTCTTCACAATTCTCTCAAAAGTTGAGAAACAATTTTGAAGAACAAGAATAAGAAAAATATTATTAGTGTGTGATTTAATCTCTAAAATGTTTAGGGATTTGTTTGTGTGTGTAGCCCACACTACTTTCCGTTGGTAACGAGATATAGCTCGGAAGATCTTGTGGCGTTGAACAAAACATATTATTCTTTTCATCTCCATCTCACGGCATTGGGACAATTTGTTGGAATTCTCTAAGCATCCCAAGATCATTTCAAGCAATGAAAATACATGTGAATACAACGAAGGAGTTGCAGAATACTCACATCGATTGGTTGAGCGACGCATTGGACAACAAAAAATGTTATGCCCTCCTCCATAAAGCTCGGCAGTGGACTGGTTTTGATGTCCTCCAAATTCGGCTTTGTCCTCTAAGAAATCTTCAAGCTCCAAGCTTACAAAATGGATTCCAAGCTCACGAAATTACTTCCCTATCACCTTAGGATAACTCAATGTATGTGTTAGCACCTAGATTTTGCAAAAAAATCATCATTTGCTTCCTCTATGGCTCACGGTTTTGGCAAACCAGTGAAGAAGAACAAGAACAACCCAAAGGGCGTGAGAGAGAGAGATGGAGAAGAAAGAGAGAGAGTGTTATTTGTGTAATTGATTTTCAAAAAACATATACACAATTTTGGCTTTCAAAAGTCAAACAATTAAAGCCATAAATGCCAACCACTACATCAATCAATCAATCAATCAATTGTCACATCACTCAAAGTGACATGATTTGACGCTTGATGTGACTAGCGATTTGACGGTTAATTTGACTTGCGTGCCGCACTCAAATTCAAAATACGAATGCGCTCGCAAATAATCCCGGGCTCGGGTTCGCTAATTCCAAATTAACGAATTTTCCGTTGCGACGTAATTTAATAATTACGCCTAGCGAAATCACTATTCATGTCGCTAACGAATTAATTCTAAATTAACTCTTTCGCCCGAATTAAATTCTAATTTTAATTCCGCGTCGAAATCCAATTTCTTATAATATATCAAATATATTATTTTATCGATTAATTCGAAATTAATCGTTATCTCTCTTTAAATGATATTTTATCCCAGATAAAATATCTTTATAATTAATCCAGATTAATTTTCTCTCTCATCTAATTAATCCCAGATTAATTAAAAGTCCGAGTCATACGTCATCGGTGAATCTTCGGGAAGCGACCCATGAGATCCCCGGATATGTTGGCAGTAAATTTGGTTGTCGGACTATCCGAACACGTAAGTACCTCGTACTACGTTTGTACCGATTTACAAGACAAGGTTGGCTTCTAGCAAAGCGCCATGCCTACCCAATTCTCCAGAAACATGCTTACAGGAATAAGCGATCTATATCAGGCGTAGTATACGTAGTATTGCATATTTCGATCCAGTATCAGATGTACACGTGCTAGGCCTGGGGCTGGAATTGTGTCTGCCCCGTACGAAGCACATATCGGATGTCTGGTAACTAGTCTCTATAATCTGATATACATGACCTAGTCATAATATCCCGATAACTGCAGCATTTAAGAGAACCAGTACCGTATCCTCCGTGACCATCATCTCCACTATGATTGGAGTGATACTTCCATCTTGACATCACACCCAATACACTACGATTCTCAATATACCCAGCAGAGGCGTACACAGAACCTGTTAAAGCCCTGGATGAGCAAAACCAAAGTATATTGATTGTCGTAAGTATTAGCGGTGCAAGTCTCAGGTTAAGACCAAATACACCTACCCTGATTTCGGACTTCCATAGACACATAGTCATACGACCAATGGAATTTCGAGGGGTCTATCCAGAGCGAAGCTGTTTCCCGTACCATCGGTAAAACAAAACCTCCTATTACACTTGCATGAGTATCCTATACCCAAATATATAAGATCTATGTCGTTGTACCCTCACAACGCGCACAAGTGTAATACTAGTCTTTTACGTATTTATCGATGTCCAATCTTGATAATACTCTGACTAGGGATATTTAATGATTTATCCTTCGTGGACTGATACTGTCTCATATCATTCTCAATCCAGGAACAAATCATAAGGACCTCCTATCATTTATATATCTTGGTGATCTAATCACAAATGATAAGAGAGCAATCTCCTTTGTCACATAGTTAATTTGTACAACAACACCATGATCTGTACAAATAGTGACGCAATGGGTCATAATTATCCAACACAATTTTACTGCCCATTGCCGTGAATCACTTGGTTGAATTGGGACTCAATTTGTTTCGTTTTAATTCGGGTTTTGGGAAACACCTTGGGGACTTTTTGGGGCTGATTTAGGATTTTTTTTAGTGGAAAAATCATATCTAAAATGCTACAGCAAGTTACGCAAATCAGGGGTTGGTTTGGGTGCAGTTCGCGTGTGTAACGTGTGTAAAACAGTCCAATAATTCACTGCAGTTCTGGGGCTGTTCGGGGATTGTTTCACGCGCATTCCGGGGTAGAGATCTTGTCCGAAACAGAAGCAAAACTTCAGTATAAGTGCTGGTTCCATTCGGCTTTAAGGAAGAGAAGACAGAAAAAATTTTCAAGGTCGATCCGTGTGCCTAATCGCTTCCGCTGCGCGAGGAAAGCATTTCCTACAGTCTGTATTTGGGATACATGTCCACGTACCACTTGGGAAATACTCATATATGCATGATTAACTCCCCTTTTTGTTTAATATTTATTGATTGACGCTTTATTTGCTTTTGATTATTATAATTATTGTTATCGTACCATGTATTTCTTAATTTAATTTGCTTTTATTTATATTAATGTTTATGGGTGTGCAAATTTGTGTGTTTATTTGAATTATCTTGCATGAACTGCAAAAGACTTGGCTATACCATTGTGTGAACCCGTCCATTATACTGGCATAGGTAAGGGACCATTCTGAACCCAACGGTTTGAGGTCTTCCCTTGCGAGGGGTAAGTGCGGCCTTAAATCTTTTCCTAGTTCACACTGGGTGGCGACTCCTTTATTCTCCGGTTTAGTCCCCCGCGGGCTACTCCGTACTCTCTATGGGCTGCGAGCCCAACAGTATCATGGTCGTTGTAGACACTGTATTTTTGCATAAAGTCCAATGATGAGCCTCGTATGGAGGCACTACCCGATAAGTTACGGAAGTCGCGGGAAATGGACGTCGGAAGAGAAAATTCAAAAAAAAAAATTAATACCTTATCAAATTTGATTCATTTGTTTAGCCTCGGGCTCGCTTGATTGATCTCTGTTTTAAAATATTAGCCTCGGCCCAAAACCCCCGCAACCCACAAAACCAAACAAACCCATGCAACCTTTCTAGGCCCACACGCCCAAGCCCAATCCAAAATAATTAATACACATACAAAACACATGCCAAAATCCCTCCAAATCCCCTTCCAAATTAAAAATATTTTTAATCTAATCCCCACCAAAAATACACAATATTCTTTCCCTTAATAAATTAATTAAATACACCTCTTTATTGCTTGATTTATTTCCTTTTGAAAACCCATGCAAATGAGAAACCCTAGCACACTACTATAAAATGAGCCATGCACCAACCCTAACTTGGCTTCTTCTTCCTAATCCTCCTGGCTCTCTCGGCATTCACAAAAAAATATAAACCCTAAACACATCAACTCACCGATCTCTTCTCTCTCCCTTCCCAAAACTCTCGGCAAACCAAGAAATAAACCCTAAAGCCGAAACCAACAAACAAAAGATGACAACATGCAGCCCCCCTCCTGGACGACTCACGAAATAAACCCTGACCCTTTCTCTCATCCTCTCTCTCTCATTAAGACCTCACACGCTCCTAGCCTACACTCTGACGGCTCTCAAGTTGACAACACACTAACAGCCCTTCTCTCTTCTTGGTAGAAACACAAACTGCCTCACAACTTAAAACAAACAAAGACCCTAGACGCTAACAAAGCAGCTCATACACTCAGCACCCTACTCGGTATCATCACACAAAACCCTAAAGCCACTCACACATAGGCCACCAGACGCAAGTAAACAACACAGCCCATAAACGCACTAATCAAACCAAAGCCCCATGTGAGCAACAAAATAAATAAAAAAGAGAAGAGGCTATGCAAAGTAGGCAGTAACGTGGAGGCCACCATCAGCGCAACAACCAGCAGCCCCCTTCACGTGAGAACAACAAGCCATACAAAATAACCTCACCAGCCTGCCGACAAAACAAAAAACCAATAAACTTTCAATTAAGCCACTGACCGACACCAAGAACACCAACAAACTGTCCATAAACCATCACAATAAGCAGCCCCTTTGACCGAAACACACAATAATGAATAAACCTTCAGCCAGTAGTACCTGACCGAAACAGAAACAACAAAATTAACCCTTAAAACACCACAATCAGCCCTCGAACTGCACCAAACACATGAGCAAGAAAGTCCCAAAAACCACCCAAAACCAGTCCAAGAAAAAGCCTAAAAACAGAAGCTAAAAACATTGAACAACAACCCAAAAACAACAGCTAAAAATAGTGAACAATATCACCAAAAAACAGTCCCAAAATACCACAAAATAGCGGCAAAAACAGCAGTCCAATCACTGAAAAAATAGAAGTCCAGAACAGCAAAGCAGAGAACAAAAATATTGAACTAGTGAAACAGAAAAGTCAATGAGCATTAACCCTTCCGGCGATGACGCGACGCACTTCTGAGAAGCAACTTAAAAGGTAAGATCTGAGGGCACCATTTGCTATTTATTTATCTTTTCAGTTATTCATTCTTGATCACTTGCATGCATCATTATATTTTACGCATAGTTTCATTTATGTTGAGTTAATAATTGCGTGCTATCTCTTGCGGTATATCGGATGGAAACCCATACGTAAATTTCGTAGCCGAATCCGAATGGACGGTAGTGCGGTCTGTACTTGGGATAAAACTCCATGTACCGCTTGAGAAACTTTAAAGCGCGTGTTTCGTTTTGTTATTTAATTTTGTGTTCATTCGTTGTTTGTATTTATTGTTGCGCTATTTATTTTTTACGTATTGCTTTATTTATTTATGCATTGTTAATCTAGTGCGCATGGGCTAATCACGTTGAATTAAAGGTCCTACATTTGAGAGAAATGCCTAAAGGCTACCTTTACCATGATGTTTTGCCGCGTCAGACGAAGTATACTTGATTGAATGTGAAATACGTTCAATCGGGCATACGAGGTCCCATATAGATGTTGGCCTTGGTCGCATCTCTTTTATTATTCCGTTATTTACTTTCCACATGTTATTGTTTTATTTATTTATGCATTGTTAATCTAGTTCGCATGAGTTTACTACGTTGAATTAAAGGTCCTCCATTTGAGGGAAATGCCTAAAGGCTACCTTTACCACGATGTTTTGCCGCGTCGGACGAAGTATACTTGATTGAATGTGAAATACATTCAATCGGGCATACGAGGTCCCATATAGATGTTGGCTTGGTCGCATCTCTTTTATTATTCCGTTATTTACTTTCCATCTGTTATCGCTTTATTTATTTATTCATTGCTATTTAGTGCGCATGGGCTAATCGCGTTGGATTAAAGGTCATCCATTTGAGTGAAATGCCTAAATGCTACCTTTACCACGATGTTTTTCCTCGCCGGATAAAGTATACTTGATTGAATGAGAAGTACGTTAAATCGGGTATATGAAGTCCCATATAGATGTCGGTCTTGGTCGCATCTCTTTTATTATTCTGTCATTTACTTTCTGCATATTATTCCGTCTGTTTACTTTTGCGTCATCATTTGGTGCGCATGGGCTAATCGCGTTGGATTAAAGGTCCTACGTTTGAGGGAAATGCCTAAAGGCTACCTTTACCACAATTTTTTGTCGTGCCGGGTATACAAGATCCCATATGGACGTTGGACAAAGCTCTTGGTCACACCCTTCTTCTGTTGATCTTGTCATTAGCCTTTTTGGTTGTCATTTTTCATTTTTCACTTCGCATTCATGCTGTGTTAATGCTTGAGTGTTGCCTCTCGCGGCATATCAGATGGAAACCAATACATAAATTACGTAGCCGAATCTGAATGGACGGTAGTGCGGTTTGTACTTGGGATACAACTCCACGTACCGCTTGAAAAATGCTCGCGTATGTGTTTATGTTATTTTAGATACCACTTTGGTAATCTCGTTAGACCTCGTTCTCAAACGCTACACGAACGTATGCATTCTGCCTCATTTTCATTCGAACATGTTTCTGAACACTAAACGAATGCATGCATTCTGTTTACAGTTCGAACGCGTTTACGAATGCTATACGAACGCACATACAGTGAACATACCTCCTCTCATAATATTTTATGCATGTGTGCTTCTTTGATCATTTCTTTTTTATTATGCACTGGATTATCTGCCATTATTATTAGCATTTCAATTATTATTATTTATTTACATTTTCGTACTTCTTTATTTAATATGTCTATGGAATTATGCATTTGTCTTCCTTCATTTTTACTTATTTACATTTATGGGTGTGCAAACTTGTGTGTTGATTAAATTATCTTTTGTGTGTTGCATAAGACTTGGTTATATTATTGCATAAATCCTTTCATTACAATTGGCATAAGTAAGGGACCATTCCGAACCCAACGGTTTGAGGTCTTCCTTTGCGAGGGGTGGGTGTGGCCTTAAATCATTTCCCAGTTCACACTGCGTGGCAACTCCATTTATTCTCCAGTTTAGTCCCCCGCGATCTACTCCGTACTCCCAAAGGGCTGCGGGCCCGGACATTGTCGCTACAGTCTGGCGAATCCACTGGGGATAGAGAATCGGCCCCGAAATAATGCCTTGTAATGTCTGTGGTTTTTGTTTTAGTTAACCTAGTCTCATATATTTTGCATACCCTTTCTTAACTTGATGGCATCATGTATCGTGAAGTCATTTTAGCTCGAAGCGGCGAATCGTTATATGGTATCATCACTCATTGGCACGTACCTTAGGGCATAAAAAAGGTATGCTCACTTGGTCGCTCGAACCCCTGAGTGGGGAGACCTAGTTATGGGCACCCCTTCGTCGGCGGGAGCCTTTATCCATACTCCTATAAACCCGCTTGTGAACCATAGTTGTATGACCTATAGAAGCCATCATTTTATGATTTTTTTTAGGACCATCATCATTTGGATCCAGTTGGACTTCTCGTCATAAGATACGAACTTGTTGGGCCATTTAAACTGGGACGAGTTTATGTCTTATGAAGATTGGGCCAAAAGTTTTCAAAATGCCGATGGGCCACATTGTGTTTAGGCCCCCTATCATTTGAAGTTGTTTAGTCCCCTTATTGCAAAAGTGTAAACTTGTTGGGTCTTTTTCAACTGGGACAAGTTTGCACCTCGCGATAATATGATTGAATGCTTTGAAATGATAATGGGCCAACTTGTATGAAAACCTTGATGGGCTTAGAAAATCTAATCATGATCCAAATATGCCAGAAGCATGAGTCTGATGTCCGATATCCGTACTGGCTTTCATCCAAAAAATGATGCGCCTTATTATGACATATTTGTATACTTTTGGATATCTCTAAGTACATCCCCAAGATCACGGTTGCTGAAAGCCCAATTCATCGTCTCTAGACAATGGCACGATCCTAATAATAGGCTTAGTCCATGTTGTAAATTGGTGGTTTTTGTCTGTTACTGATGGAAAGCGACTGAAGTGACCAAGGTTCACCCTTGTAGCATAAGAGAGAACGATTTGTGTACCCCATATTGGTACATAAAAAAGCCATACCTAGGACAGAAATAGACTTACCACGAGTGTGAGAGGAATAATGTCGGAAGGATATATGCTGTTTTGATAACTACATGCATCTCATGCATCTCACGCATACACGCATCATGCTAACCCCTGTATCTTAAAAGTCATCATATATATCCGTTGGGTTAGAGAAGAAAGACTTGTCAAAATGGGTTTAGCAAACATGGATATCGAGGAAGAGGAAGCCGAGAAACAAAAAAAAAATTCATTTACGGTAAGAATAGAAAGACCATTGGGGGGCCTTCAGCAAAAAAAAAAGAAAAAAAAAGAAAAAAAAAAAAAAAAAAAGAAAAAAAAAAAAAAAAAAGAGAAAAAAAAAGAATGGAGAGAGAAAATAAAAATTGTTTTTTTTAATCCTTAATAGTTAGACATAAGTCCAATGATGAAATGGTTTGCTTTAGGGTGAAATCTTAGAAACGATAAGTTCTTGATGCGCTTTTATCTGATACTTTGAGTAATTGATCTATGTTAGACTTATAAGCACTTCATTATGGGTTCTTAGCAGTGAAAACCTGAGTAGTTGGCAAAGTGACTAGTTGAAGAAATTGCAAGTCGGTGAATGACTGTTTGCTTAGATGTCTATCTTGATTTGCTTGTGTTAGGATGTGTGGTATGGCTGAAAACTAAAGAAAAGTCTCAAAAAAAAAATATATATAAACCACATATAACCGATAAGTGTGAAACTACCCATGGGCGAGTATTAGGACCACCATGAGGAGAAATGCTATCTTAAAGGGTAGGTGTTGAAAAAAAAAAGAAAGGGAAAAAAATAAATGAGAAAGAGAGACAAAAGAAAAAGAAACAAAACCATGCCATATTGAGCACGGAAAAGCAATTGTAGTGTATAATTGAGACATCTAGGTTGGTTTGACCTATCGAACCCAATTTTTAAACGAAATCATTGAGTTGGCTTACCTAGGGATCAAGCTATAAATGAACCTTTGCACACACACACTTTGAGTCTGGCTTAGATCATCTATTCAAAAAACTAAGATTTGAGTTGCATTGAGTGCTTTGAAGGTTCTCTGGTCTCATTACTATACAATCTTTGAGGACAATAACATGTATAACAATTGAGACTATTTCGTATCCTGTAATGGGGTATGTTGATACGGAATGCCACACCACATAGTATACCTTGACCTAGTGCAAGAAGTGGAGAGCAGAAACCTAAACCAGGTCTGGGGGCGACCAGTCTACCACCTCACGAATAAGGGACATAACGGGATCATAAGCCATGAGACCAAAATAACTGAGCGATCACTAGAGGAGAATAGGCAGAAGAAAATTGTAAGCATGCCTAGGGGGCGACCAAAGACATTAATTGGTGAAGGACGCCAAAGAAGCACAAGGAAGGCCTAACCCATCGGAATAGGAAATACATCCATGCATACAAGTATACATATCACATACACATAATTTTTGTTTTGTGTTCGCAGGTTTTTTGAAGAAAAAGGAAAAAAAAATGGTAAAGACGAGAAACTAAATTAAGGAACAATACCGTCAACTCAATTCGGGAAAAAAACCTTCAACTCATCTCAATTCGGGAACAAGACCCTCATCTCAATTCTGGAACAAAAACCTCAACTCAATTCAGGAACAAGACCCTCATCTTAATTCGGGAACAAGACCCTCATCTAAATTTGGGAACAAGACCCTCAACTTAATTCGGGAACAAGACCCACAACTCAACTCGGGAACAAGACCCTCAACTCAATTCAGGCAAAAGACCCACAACTCAACTTGGGAATAAGACCCACAACTCAACTCGGGAACAATACCCTCAACTAAATTTGGGAACAAGACCCTCATCTCATTCGGGAACAAGACCCTCAACTCAATTCGGGAACAAGACCCTCATCTCAATCAGAAACAAGACCCTCATCTCAATTCGGGAACAATACCCTCATCTCAATTCGGGAACAAGACCTCATCTCAACTTAGTAATGCTTCTGGAATTGACCACATCTCAACAGTATGGTTTGGAAATGAACCATCCTCTCACATCAGTAACGGTTCGGAAATGAACCATCATCTTACATTAACTCAGTTCGAAGCATCTCGCAAAGCCACAGGTAAGTACGATAGCCGACAAACCAGGTAAGTAAAAATGCATGCATAACTTTGATAGGGTTGTCACTGTCACACACTGCACAAGCCCCATCAAAGTGGGGGTGACTGTAGACACTGTATTTTTGCATAAAGTCCAATGATGAGCCTCGTATGGAGGCACTACCCGATAAGTTACGGAAGTCACGGGAAACAGACATTGGAAGGGAAAATTCAAAAAAAATTAATACCTTATCAAATTTGATTCATTTGTTTAGCCTCAGGCTCGCTTGATTGATCTCTGTTTTAAAATATTAGCCTCAACCCTAAACCCTCTCAACCCACAAAACCATACAAACCCATGCACCTTTCTAGACCCACATGCCCAAGCCCAATCCAAAATAATTGAAACACATACAAAACACATGCCAAAATCCCTTCAAATCCCCTTCCAAATTAAAAATATTTTGAATATAATCCCCACAAAAAATACACAATATTCTTTCCGTAAATAAATTAATTAAATACACCCCTTTATTGCTTGATTTATTTCCTTTTGAAAACCTATGCACATGAGAAACCCTAGCACACTATTATAAAAGGAGCCATGCACCAACCCTAACCTGGCTTCTTCTTCCTAATCCTTCTGGCTCTCTTGGCATTCACAAAAAAATATAAACCCTAAACACATCAATTCACCGATCTTTTTTCTCTCCCTTCCCAAAACTCTCGGTAAACTAAGAAATAAACCGTAAAGCCGAAACCAACAAACAAAAGATGACAACATACAGCCCCCCTCCTGGATGACTCATGAAATAAACCCTAACCCTTTCTCTTGTCCCCTATCTCTCATTAAGACCTCACACGCTCCTAGCCTACACTCTGACGGCTCTCAAGTTGACAACACACTAGCAGTCATTCCCTCTTATCGGCAGAAACACAAACTGCCTCACAAACCTAAAACAAAAAAAATACCATAGACGCTAAAAAAGCAGCCCATACACTCAACACCCTACTCGACATCATCACACAAAACCCTAAAGCCACTCACACACAGGTCACTAGACGCACGTAAACAACACAGCCCATACATGCACTAATCAAACCAAATCCACGCGTCAGCAACAAAATAAATAAAAAAGAGAAGAGGATGCGCAAAGTAGGCAGTAACGTGGAGGCCACCATCAGCGCAAAAACTAGCAGCCCCCTTCACGTGAGAACAATAAGCCACATAAAATACCCTCACCAGCCTGCCAACCAAACAATAAACCAATAAGCTTTCAATTAAGCCACTGACCGACACCAAGAACACCAACAAACTGTCCACAAACCATCAATAATAAGCAGCCCCTTTGACCGAAACACACAACAATGAATAAAGCTTCAGCCAGCAGTACCTGACCGAAACAGAAACAACAAAATTAACCCTTAAATCACCGCAATTAGCCCTCGAACTGCACCCAAAATGAGCAAACAGTCCTAAAACCACCCAAAACCAGTCCAAGAATAAGCCTAAAAACATCAGCTAAAATAGTGAACAACAACCCAAAAATAGTAGCTAAAACAGTGAGCAATATCACCGAAAAATAGTCCTAAAATACCACAAAATAGGTGTCAAAATAGCAGTCCAATAACTAAAAAAACTGTAGTCTAGAACAGCGAAGCAGTGACAAAATATTGAACCATTGAACCAGAAAAGTCACGGAGCATTAACCATTCCGGCGACGACGCAACGCACTTCCGAGAAGCAACTTAAAAGGTAAGACCTGAGGGCACCCTTTGCTATTTATTATCTTTTCAGTTATTCATTGTTGATCACTCGCATGCATCATTATATTTTACGCATAGTTTCATTTATGTTGAGTTAATGATTGCATGCTATCTCTTGCGATATATCGGATGGAAACCCAGACGTAAATTCCATAGCCGAATCCGAATGGATGGTAGTGCGGTCTGTACTTGGGAAACAACTCAACGTACTGCTTGAGAAACTTTCAAGTGCGTGTTTCATTTTGTTATTTAATTTTATGTTCATTCATTGTTTGTATTTATTGTTGCGCTATTTATTTTCTACGTATTGCTTTATTTATTTATGCATTATTAATCTAATGCTCATGGGCTAATCACGTTGGATTAAAGTTTCTCCATTTGAGGGAAATTCCTAAAGGCTACCTTTACCATGATGTTTTGTCGCGCCGGATGAAGTATACTTGATTGAATGTGAAATACGTTCAATCGGGCATACGAGGTCCCATATAGATGTTGGCTTTGGTCACATCTCTTTTATTATTCCGTTATTTACTTTTCTGCATGTTATTGCTTTATTTATTTATGCATTGTTAATCTAGTGCGCATGGGCTAACTACGTTGGATTAAAGGTCCTCCATTTGAGTGAAATGCCTAAAGGCTACCTTTACCACGATGTTTATACTTGATTGAATGTGAAATACGTTCAATCGGGCATACGAGGTCCCATATAGTTGTTGGCTTGGTCATATATTTTTTATTATTCCATTTTTTACTTTCTGCATGTTATCGCTTTATTTATTTATACACTGCTATTTAGTATGCATGGGCTGATTGCGTTGGATTAAAGGTCCTCCATTTGAGGGAAATGCCTAAAGGCTACCTTTACCATGATATTTTGCCGCGCCGGACTATGTATAATTGATTGAATGAGAAGTACGTTCAATCGGACATACAAAGTCCCATATAGATGTCGGCCTTGGTCGCATCTCTTTTATTATTCTGTCATTTATTGTCTGTATGTTATTCCGTTTGTTTACTTTTATGTCGTCATTTGGTGCGCATGGGCTAATCGAGTTGGATTAAAGGTCCTCCGTTTGAGGGAAATGCCTAAAGGCTACCTTTACCACAATGTTTTACCGCGCCGGGTATACAAGATCCCATATGGATGTTGGCCAAAGCACTTGGTCACACCATTCTTCTATTGATCTTGTTATTCATGCTGTGTTAATGCTTGAGTGTTGCCTCTCGTGGTATATCGGATGGAAACCCATACATAAATTATGTCGCCGAATTCGAATGTATGGTAGTGCAGTCTATACTTGGGATACAACTCCACGTACCGCTTGAAAAATACTTGCGCACGCGTTGATGTCATTTTAGATACCACTTTGGTAATCTCGTTCGAACGTATTTCCGAATGCTATACGAACGCATGCATTCTGCCTCATTTTTGTTCGAACGTATTTCCGAATGCTATACGAACGCATGCATTCTGTTTACCATTCGAATGGAATTCTGAATTATGTATTTACATTTTCGTACTTCTTTGTTTAATATGTCTATGGAATTATGCATTTATCTTCCTTCATTTTTATTTATTTACGTTTATGGGTGTGCAAACTTGTGTGTTGATTAAATTATCTTTTATATGTTGCATAAGACTTGGTTATATTATTGCATAAATTCTTTCATTACAATTAGCATAAGTAAGAGACCATTCTGAACCCAACGGTTTGAGGTCTTTCCTTGTGAGGGGTGAGTGTGGCCTTAAATCATTTCCCAGATCACACTAGGTGGCAAATCCATTTATTCTCCAATTTAGTCCCCCGCGGGCTACTCCATACTCCCAACGGGCCATGAACCCTGGCTGCGTCGCCCACATCTCTATTCACACTGTCGCCGAGCATCATAGGCATAGCGGTAAACCCCACTTCGCTCCTACAAATGGTGACTCCACTGGGGATAGATAATCGGCCGTGAAACAATGCCTTGTAGTGTCCGTGGCTTTGGCTTTGGTTACTCAAGTCTCATATATTTTGTATACCCTTCTTACCTTGATGGCGTCATGTATTGTGAAGTTTTTTCCACTCAAGGCGGTAGATCGTTATGTGATGACCATCACTCGTTGGCACGTACCCTACGGTATAAAAAAAGCGCGTTCACTTGGTCGCTCGAACCCTTGAGTGGGGAGACCTAGTTGTGAACAACCCTTCACTGGCGGAAGACTTTATTCATACTCTTATAAGCCCACATATGAACCATAATTATCTGTTCTATAGAAGCTACCCATATGCTTGTGTTTGAGACCATCATCATTTGGATCCATTTGGACCTCTCGTCATAGGATACGAACTAGTTGGGCCACTTAAACTGGGATGATTTTGTATCTTATGATGATTGGGCCAAAAGTTTTCAAAATGACGATGGGCCACCTTGTGTGTGGGCCCTTATCATTTGAAGTTATTTTCGCCACATTATCGCAAAAGTATAAACATGTTGGGCCTTTTCAACTGGGACAAGTTTACACCTCACGATAATATGATTGAACGCTTTAAAATGATAACGGGCCAACTTCTATGAAAACCTTGATGGGCTTAGAAATTCAAACATGATCCGAATATGCCAAATGCATGAGTCCAATATCCGCACTGGCTTTCATCCAGGAAGGGTACGCTTTGTTATGGCATATTTGTATACTTTTAGATATCTCCAAGCCCATCCCCGCCACACCGTGATTACCAAGGGCCTAATTCGTCATTTCCAGACAATGGCACGATCCCCATAATAGGCTTAGTCAATTTTGTAAATGGGCGGTCTTTGTCTTTTACCGATGGAAATGGACTGAGGTAGCCAAGGTTCACCCTTGTAGCGTAGGAGAGAACGATTTTGTGTACCCCACATTGGTGCATAAAATAAGCCATACCTAGGACATAAATGGACTTACCACGAGTGTGAGAGGAATAAGGTCGGAAGGATATATGTTGTTTTGATAACCGCATGCATCTCATGCATCGCATGCATACACACATCATGCTAACCCCTTGTCTTCAAAGCCATTATAGATATCTGTTGGGTTAGGAAAGGAAGGAAGACTTGTCAAGAAGAGGTTAGCAAGCATGGATGCGTCAGGCAATGAATGTGTCCAACATCACCAAAATTACCGAGCAACCACAAGCTTTGACCAACGTTGGGGCCAATCTGACAGTACCCGCACAGTGAGAACATAAAATTTTTACAGCCAGAGCAGAAAGACCATTAGGGGGGCCTTCAGCCAGGAAAAAAAATTTATTTGTTTTTAGTCCTTAATAGTTAAGCATAAGTCCAATGATGAAATTGTTTGCTTTATGGTGAAATCTTAGAAACGATAAGTTCTTGATGTACTTTTATCTGACACTTTGAGTAGCTGATCTATGTTAGACTCGTAAGCACTTAATTATAGGTTTTTAGTAGTGAAAACCTAAGTAGTTGGCAAAGTGACTAGTCGACGAAATTTCAGGTCGATGAATGACTGTTTGCTTAGATGTCTATCCTGCTTTGCTTGATGTGTAGTATGGTTTGAAAATAAAAATAAAAGTCTCTAAAAAAAAAAATTAAACCACCTGTAATCGATAAGCATGAAGCTACCCATGAGTGAGTATTAGGATCACCATGAGGAGAAATGCTACCTTAAATGGTAGGAGTGTTGAAAAAAGAAAGAGACAAAAGAAATAAAAAATAAAATCATACCATATTGAGAAAAGAAAAAGCAATTGCAGAGCATAATTGAGATATCTAGGTTGGTTTGACCTATCGATCCCAATTTTTGAAACGAATTCATTGAGTTGGCTTACCTAGGAATCAAGCTGTAAATGAACCTTTGCACATATACACTGTAAGTCTAGCTTAGATGATTTATTCAAGGACTTGGATTTGAGTTGTATTGAATGTTTTGAATTTTCTCTGGTTTCATTACTGGGCATTCTTTAAGGACAATAATATGTGTAACTATTGGGACTATTTCATAGCCCGTAATATAGTATGTCGATACAGAATGCCACATCACATAGTGACGGACAATGGAGTCAAATTTCAGGGAGATGGCATATTTAGAAACCTGAGAATCTTAAGACATGATCCCAAAAGGATGAGGCCGCTTTTAAGAATGTGTAATCTACTTTGACTCGGTACGGGTAGTGAATAGAAGAAAGCTGAGCCAGGTCTGGGGTGACCAGTCTACCACCCCGCGAGTAAGGGACACAACGGGATCTTGAGCCATGAGACCAAAGAGAACTGAGCAATCACCGGAGGAGAATAGGCAGAGGAAACTGTAAGCAGGCCAATGGGGCGGCCAAAGCTTTTCATAGGCAAAGGGCACCAAAGTCCAAAAGGATTTATAAAGGAGTGAAGAAAACCCCCTAGCGCAAGGAATGCCTAACCAGAGATGACATCAACCCAATAGGACAAAGAAAACCCCATCGGAATAGGGAATGCATCGATGCATACACGCATACACGTCACATACACGCAATCTTTGTTTTATATTCGCAGGCTTTGAAGAAAAAGAAAAGGCAGCAAGGACGAGCAGCTCCAAGAATGGAGAGGAACCTAGGGAATGAGGACGAGCAACTCCTCGGGAATGAGGATGAGCAAGCCGGGAATGGCACTCCGGGAATGGAGAACAACCTCAGGAATGAGGACAAGAAACTCCTTGGGAATGAGGACGCGCAAGCCGGGAAAGGCACTTCAGGAATGGAGAATAATCTCAGGAATGAAGACAAGCAACTCTTCGGGAATGAGGACGAGCAAGCCGGGAATGGAACTCCGGGAATAGAGAAAAACCTCAGGAATGAGGACAAGTAACTCCTCATGAATGAGGACGAGCAAGTCGGAAATGGCACTCCGGGATTGGAGAACAACCTCGGGAATGAGGATGAATCAGGGTTCGAAGTGCCTCACCACCATGATCAACTGTTTTGGGAATGAATCCTAATGGGTGAGGCCCACATTATTAACAGTTTGGGAATGAATCCCAGAGGTCGAGACACCTCATCATCATAGAAAAAAACTCCCCAGTGGATCGGAGAGTCACACAGGTGGACAAAATACCATCACCCATCAGTGCGGGAACAAATCCCAGAAGTCGAAACGGTTCGGGAATGAACCATCTCACATTAGGAACGGTTCAGGAATGAACCATCTCACACCAGGAATGGTTCGGAAATGAACCATCTCACACTAGGAATGGTTCAGAAATGAACCATCTCACACTAGGAATAGTTCGAAAATGAACCATCTCACACGAGGAACGGTTTGGGAATGAACCATCTCACACTAGGAATGGTTCGGGAATGAACCATCTCACACCAGGAACGGTTCGGGAATGAACCATCTCACACCATGAACGGTTCGGGAATGAACCATCTCACACCAGGAGCGGTTCGGGAATGAACCATCTCACACCAGGAACGGTTCAGGAATGAACCATCTCACACCAAGAATGGTTCGAGAATGAACCATCTCACACCAGGAACGGTTCGGGAATGAACCATCTCACACTTGGAATGGATTCGGGAATGAATCCCAGAGATCGAAGTATCTCGCAGGGATGAACCCCAGTGGTCAAAGCACTTCGCCATCAAATCAACTCAGTTCGGGAATAAATCCTAGAGATCGAAGCATCTCGCAGGGATGAACCCCAGGGGTCGAAGCACCTCACCATCAAATCAAATCCGTTCGGGAATAAATCCTAGAGATCGAAGTATCTCGCAGGGATGAACCTCAGAGGTCGCAACACCTCGCCATCGACTCAACTCAGAGATCGAAGCCTCTCACACCAGCAGTGAAACAACAGGTAAGTCCTGCAAAGGCCGATGAACCAGGTAAGCAAAAATGCATGAATGAATTTGATAGGGTTGTCACTGTCACAAACTGTACAATCCCAATCAAAGTGGGGTGATTGTAGACACTGTATTTTTACATAAGCCGATGATGAGCCTCGAACAGAGGCACTACCTGAAAATTTACGGAAGTTATGGGAAACAAATGCCGGAAGGAAAGAAAACCTCCAAAAATAGCACCTCATTGGATTCAGACTCATTAGCTAGCCTCGGATTCACTCAGTCAGTTTCTGTTTCAAACCATAGCCTCGGCCCAAAACACCTACAACCCATGAAAGCCCATACAATCCATGCCCACGCCAAACACCACACAAAGCCCATGCATCTGCACGCCCAAGGCCCAAAAAGACACCATCTACACGCCCAAACCTTCCCAAAATAGCTAAAATACCATGCAAAACACATGTTAAAATCCCATCAAATCACTTTCCAATTTAGCAAAGATTTGAAATCCCATGCAAAACACATGCTCAAAATCCCCTCATCAATATTTTCCAATTAAAAAGATTTGAGATCTCCATCACCAAATTTATAAGATTATATTCCAAAATAATTTTCCATGGTTTTGTTTTCCTTTTTAGAGATCCATCCAAATCATTATAAAAAGGGACCAAGTTTCATCTTTGTGGGGGACTCTCATTCTTGGCTTTAGGCATGAACAAACACAAAGCATCATAAAAAAACCCTAGTAATTCTTCTTCTTCATCTTTCACAGCACCAACAAACCAACAAAAGCCATCAAACAACAAACACTAAAACAGCAGCCCACCAACCGCCAAAAACAGTGAAGACCGAAACAAACAAACAACCAAACAAACCAACAAAATACAACCAACTGAAACACCAAACAACAAAGCACAAACCAACAAAAACTAGTCAGTAAATAACACACAAACAATAGCAAAAACATCCCCCTAAAAAACCGCACAAACAGTAGCCAAAAACAACCCCTAAAAACCACACAAACAGTAGAAAAAAACAGCCCCTAAAAACCGCACAAACAGTATCCAAAACAGCCCCTAAAAATCACACAAATAGTAGCCAAAACAAACCCTAAAAACCGCACATACAACAGCAAAAAAAGTCCCTAAAAACCACAAAAATAACTAGTAAAAACACGCAAAAACCGTGAAAATAGCAACCAAAATAGCAGCCCCAAAACCGTGAAAATAGCAACATAAACAGTAGCTAAAACAACCAAAATAGCAGCCCAAAAACAACCAAAATAGTAACTAGAAAATAGCAACCAGAAAATAGCCAAACAGCAAGCAAAAACAACAAAACCACAACCAAAAATAGTGAAACAACAAGCAGAAACAGCAAACCAGCAGTCCTTCTGGCAACGGCCTAATGCACTTCCGAGAAGCAACTCAAAAGGTAAGACCTGAGGGCACCCTTTACCATATTTATTTTATAGTTCCGGACGCTGCATGTCTGGCTGGACGTGAAATACGTCCAGCCGGATATGCGAAGTCTTACATTAAAGACGGCTAAATTTCTGGTCACATTTTTCTTTCTTTGGTATTTAGTTTGTTATTTCATCGTTATTTTATTATTTCGCATTTAGTTTGTTATTTCATCGTCATTTTATTATTTCGCATTTATTTGGCTATTTAATTTTTGTCTATTTACTTTTACTGTTATTATTTCACTTTTTTTTGTCTGTTTATATTACATAGATCGTTATGTGTGTTATTATCTCTTACGGTATATCGAATGGAAACCCAGACGTAAATTCTATAGCCGAATCTGAATGGACGATAGTGCGGTCTGTATTTGGGATACAACTCCACGTACCACTCGGGAAATACTCATATATGATGATTAACTCCCTTTTTTGTTTACTATTTATTTTTGACGCTTTATTTGCTTTTGATTATTATAATTCTTGTTATCATACCTTGTATTTCTTATTTTAATTTTTTTCTTTTATTTATATAATGTTTATGGTGTGCAAATTTGTGTGTTTATTTGAATTATCTTGCATGAACTACATAAGACTTGGCTATACCATTGTGTGAACCCGTCCATTATACTGGCATAAGTAAGGGACCATTCTGAACCCAACAATTTGAGATCTTCCCTTGCTAGGGGTGAGTGCGGCATTAAATCTTTTCCCAGTTCACACTGGGTGGCGACTCATTTATTCTCCGGTTTAGTCCCTCGTGGGCTACTCTGTACTCTCTATGGGCTGCGAGCCCAATTGTGTCATGGTCGCCGTGCATCATAGGCATAGCGGTAAACCCCGCTTCACTCCTACACACATACAATGCTCGTAGGAGACTCATTACCTTTTTTTTTTTTGAATATGTATTGGATAAATTTCGTCCGAATGGATCCCTAACCAACTCGACTACTATACTACAGGAACAACGACAAATTAAATATAGACACATATCACAGAACACAAACTCATTGCACAACCTTTCATACACAAGCACATCAATGACAACACTCTAAGTTATCATTCAAACACTCATATATTACATATGTTCAAACATATGAATATACATATTATTACGAATTCCAATACCATAACTTTAACAATCCTTATATCTTTCATTTATCAAATAAACATACTTAGTTTCCTATTTTCTATCTGGAAACCTTTGATACCAAACTTATTAATTACACATATTCATTTAAAAAGCATTTGGGTTATACTCATTCCTTATCATGTTTAACCTCTTCAATCTTTATACAAATAAATCGCATATATAAACAATAACAACTTATTCATCTACCGTATTCATACATAACTAATGTCAAATTAGAAATCATGGTTTGGCCGTATTTTCGATTCCATTTAACAAACCTATACATACCTTAACATCAAACGCATATGCAAATATATGTTTGTATACTTGTATATTTACCTATTCATTTACTTACACATAATCATATCATTACAGTTTCATACCCTTACATACATCTATAAATACACATAGACATTATGCTCATTTAATATCTCACTTCACATCAAAGCATTAACAAAATTCATACTTGTGGCGGTCGATAAACTTGACTATACGTAATCTTGTACCCCGTACTCAAAGTCACTTCTTTACGATTCTCTTTTATCCTAACACGTTAGTCATCTATATTTATGTATATATATATTTGTGTATATATATTTATTTAAAACACGAATTAACCAATTCAAGTTCTTCCCAAGGGTTACTCACCTGGCTTTGCGAGCACTCCAGGTCCTAGTCAAATCTATCAAAACAAATGGCGAAATATCGTCAGAATCGTAATTTTACAAGATTCTTGACTTAACTACGATAAAATTTCGGATCTTCCCGAACAACCAAATCAAGTCCGATTTCAATACTTTCAGTTACAGTAATCTTAAAACGTCATTATAATTAACCCAAATGGTCAGTTAACTTAAATTCTCGGTTTACGCATTTGTGAAAAATCTTCGGAAAAAGTTTCCGTAAACGCTACGGAAGGGTCCGAACCCTCTGAACCTACCCGAATTCATCCAAACATATTTTCTAAAATCATATATAATTCATAATTATCGCTAAATCAAAATACATAATTATTCGTAAAAATCCACTTTTATCAAAAACTTACATATTCTATCGGATCGATAAAACTCGTTATGTTTTTTCTCGGATTCTACCGAATGTTATTATTCAATATGCTAATACTGAAATATTTCAATTTATATATATACTCTACTCTACGAAGCTACTGGATATATCCGAAAATTTAACTATAAACTTGAAATTTGCGGATTTTTACCGAGAGGTCTTGCCGAGATTTTGAAGCCATAAACGGACTCCAAACGATACCACGAACGCGCTGGAATAGACGAAATTTTGATCAGAGCTACTGTTCACCATAAGTCACTATTCATTTGAATCTTCTTTCCTCATTTCGCGTCTAACCGTTCATGAAACAAAAAATCTGTCACTGCCAAATTGTAGTACTCTCTGAGAGCTTCGATTTGGCGAGTAGCTCATCCCGTGAAATGAAGTGAGGAGCCGATTTGAAAAAATATTCCGCATATTTTCTCTCTCATTATCATCATTTTCCGGTGACCTGGGCGCTGCCGCTTGCAAATAAAGGAAACTAAGGATATTTATAAAGAAGTTTCTGGAAATTACACTCTCGCCTCCAAAAATTATAATCAGGCCATGCTATGGAATATTCTCGAAAATTCATATTTTTGAATCTCTTCTGATGCAAATTTTAAAAAGTGTTCACCACGAAAGTTGTTCATCTCGGAATAACGAGTCCGATGATTCAAGAATCAGCTCAATCGGAGTTTGTTTCCTATCTTTATAACCGAAACAAGTAAATTTTATGTGTATAATGATATTATCTGAAATCGCGTAACTGGTTCTCAAAACCACACATTTTCCATCACGACGAAACTTCACTTTAAAATATTCCGAACTATCTTCTAACACATAAACTTGATTTTCGATTACCATTCCGCTTCAAATCCTTAACTTTATTTCAAAAATCTTCCTATATTATTCCAAAAAACTCTGGATAATACAGTTTAGGATTCGATTCAATGATTCATTTTGCCACCCCTAGTATTATCATTATGTAAATGTAATCTTTCAATTAGTCATAAATTTATTTACGATTAATATAATGGCAATCTTATTGCATTTTGCATATGTTCGTTCAATTGTTATCTTATAAATGATGCAAAATGAGATCTCATGATGTCTTTCATATTAAGAATTTATTTGCAAAAGGTTGTAGATGTCAGCACGAAGTTTTGAATTAAATACATCTGAATTTGTTCCCGGTTGAGGTGATGTCATCAGATATGATCACATCGCATGATTGACAAGTCTTAAATGTTGCCATAAGATAAATATTTGATATTGATAGTTGGGTGACAGGTCTCACGTCATAAAAGCATGGACATAGGTAATGCGTTTGCGTAACGTTTTACTAGACGTGACCAAACATGACGAATTACATGAGAAATTATCCACAATTAATGAATCCTCGCACAGTCATACTAGTTTACCACTAGTCCTTTGACCTAAGATGTCACGGTTGTCATTTGTATTAAGACGCATCATTCACTTATGTTTATTGCACCGAGCTAACCACCCTGGTGAAAGAAGCTTGTTGGTAATATGATCTTAACGTATGAGAACAAGTGATGATTGAGATGGAATCTGCTGGCTCAGATAATTGAGCTTGAGTGAAAATGTCATACACGGGGATCAAATCTCTGGCCGGAGTACACGTCTTCTGAAAATATATTTTACCGATACGTAAATCTCATATATGATTGATTTCTCGATTCTATGATTGAGTTAGGGGTTTGACGTCTTCATGGCCCTCACTCGATCGGGAGTTGGCAATAGATAAACTTTACTAAATGTAAGTATGACTATATGGATTTATCCTATATTTTATTCTTTGTATATGAGGGGTCATGATATCTTGCTAGAGGTCACTCATGATCATTGAGAACTTCGATTACAATAAGTGAAGCGAATGTGTTCGTATCGACTTATGTCTTACTCATGGAGAACCCATGGGTCACACACATTAGCCGAATGGTTGATGAATTAATTAAATTATTACGATAAAAGATATGATGATAATTATATTACTTTATCAATAAAGTGTAAAATATTCTCAGTGTTAATGCGCTAGCACCCGTTTATTCGGGAAATATTCCAGTGATTTTAGAATTACCACAAATATAATTTGTGGATAGTTGTGAGACTGGTGAAGTGGTTTGGATTGTATCACGTTTAATAATAATGTTAATTTGTTTTAATTATTATTATTTTAATACTAGAATTTATTTTATTATATTTATTAATAATAAAATTTAATTTATTATTATTATTTTAATGCTTATTAAATAAGCGTTAGCTGTGACTAGATAATATCCAAATATTTGTGGCTTGAGTGGCTAATTGTTAGCCAAGCATTAAAAGTCAATTTTTGACTAAATATTTATTTGCTCATTTTTTGTCTTTTCTCACAGCAACAAAGGGAAAAAAATGGCAAAAATAAAGAATAAAATGACATGAGGCCATTCGGCCAAGTTAAAAATAAAAAAGAAAGGGATTGATTTGTTTTTGGCTTATGCCATTTTTGAAATGGTTCATGGAAGCCACGACAACAAAGAAAAGAGAAATGGGAAATTGGGTTTCATTTTGTTCTTTGGCACATCATGTAAGCCATGGCAAGAGAAAACAAAATAAAAGGAAAAAAGTTTTTTATTTTCTTTGCTTGTTTCTCTTGATAATAAAAATTGTTTTATCAACTTATGGCTTATAAGAAATGATTTCAAGTGATTCTTTTGAGAATTATTTTCACAAGCTTCAATTATTTCCGATAATTTATAATCATAATTTTTGTCAACCAAATCAATATATGGATACATCTGGAGACAACTGGAGTGTTGGGGTTGGTGTTCATGTTGGAGTTTTGGGAGGTAGAGTCGGCCGGTGGTTCGGTTCGGTTCCGAACAGGAACCGAACCGTCTGGTTCCGGTTCCAAATAAAAGTGGAACCAGAACCGGAACCGGAACCGAACGGTTCGGTTCCGGTTCCAACCAATTTTTTTTTTTTTTTTTGCTTTATTGAAAATAAAAAATTGAGATTGATAAATCAATATAATTTAAAATTATGAATTTGAATTTAAATTACAAACAAAATTCTTATCTAAAAAATAAAATATATATATATATATATATATATATTATATAAATTTAAACCGGTTCCAACCCGAACCTTACGGTTCCGCTTGGAACCGTTAGAACCGAACGGTTCAAGCGGTTCCAACCGGTTCGGCTAGGGTAGGAACCCTAACCGAACCGGTTAGGTTCCGAAACCGGAACTGGTTGGAACCGAAACCTTAGCCAGGTCTATTAGGTGGTAATTCGGGTAAACACAGCAGAACGCGGAAAATCAAAATTTTCTGATTTCAATAATTTTTCTCGGGTATTTTAATTACTCAATACTTAAAAACTGAAATTTTACCCCAAAATCAGATTTTTCAGTAATTGCCATTTTGTCCCAAAACTTTATATTTTTATCATTTTTTCCAAAATGGTCAAATACAATTCTAATTGATTCCAAATCAATCCCAAAATTATTTATACATGTCTAATGCATGAAAATACAATTTGCAACTCATAGAAACCGAATTTCCAGAATTTTTCGAATGGTCCCTAAACTTTCAAGAATTTGTAATTTGGTCATTTTTGTTCAAAACATGTCAAGATCAAATCCATAATTTCCCAAATTTAATATACATCAAATCGCATCACATATTTGAAAAGCCCCGAATTTGGTGAAGGTTAAAAACCTAATTCTATAATTTCACAAATTAACAAAATTAACACCAAATTAATTAAATTCAATACTTTAATTCAATTCCCACAACACCAAACAAGCCTCACCATCATGAAAAAACTCAAGAACAATTCTAGGTCAATCATCAGTGGCTAAGTAACTCTAGAATGACAACTTCCATCAATATGGCAAAAAGAAAGCTTTATAAACAATTTTAAGCATTTTAAATTAACATACATGCTTCCATCTCTCAATCAAGCCCCCAATCATCAAAACACAACCATAAGAAAGTAGAGAAGAAACTAAGCTATACATGTTCAAGTTTATGATCTTAGAAACAATTTTCAAGAAGAATAAAGTATGAAAATTATCAAATATTTAAATAAATTTTATTGATAAAGTAAATAATATTTAAATAAATTAATTAAATAATAAATATCCAATTAATTTAATTATTTAACATTAAATAATCAAATATTTAAATACAAATATCTTAAATATATGTATTATATTTACATTAAATAATCAAATACATATATTAATAATAAATGTCAAATATCACAATTCGACATTTAATAAATGGCCGAAAAATCTTAAAAGCATGTATTTTCGTTTAATCGTTAAACGACTTATAAATAATCAGTATTATTTATAAAAGTTGCCCCAATGCCCTACAGGTATATCTCATTAGTAAGACTCTCAAGGTTCAGACTGTTGGGATTTATGTCCTAGAGCTTCATGTATTGTAAACGGAATTGATTTTTGTAATAATAATAAATGCATTATTCATTTTATCAAAGTTGTTTGATTTATATCGCATATTGTCCAATTGTCTTGTTTACCTTGATTACTCTTGTAACTTTAGACTTAGTGTATGTTTGATGCACAAGAGGATTTAAGTGTAAAGTTAGTAATCTAAATAGTCCATAGAGAGCAAACAAAGAGGGTACTTTGTTTGTGATATATCTATAGCTACGGTCCATTCTATACTTGTATGACGACCTTGATCCGGGATCGTTCATGTAGTGACATGGGAATGGAGGCACCTTGTATGATAAGATCATATAGGACTGGACTCATATAAATACGAATTTCTTTTAATATCCGTTAACCAAAGAAATTCATTTTATCTAATAGATGGTAATATATGGATTCGATCTTAATCCTAAGTGTATTACGAACTCCTGCATGACAGGCTATGTCCTTCGATTTACAATGGTGAGGTTGGTGTTGCATTCCCGGCCAATAACTACATATTTTGGGGATATGGTTTGGTATGTAGGTGGGAACGTTTTACATAGATATGGAATTCACTCATTCTTACGAGAAGCAGATGAATATCTCTTTTAAGAGTTGATTCGAGACTTTAACAATTTGAGCGCTCAACTTTTCTATTACGAATAGAAAGTATTTTATATTCATAATTGTTATGAATTAATTGTTCATTATAAAATCAATGGTGCTTAATAGACAAAATATTTAGAGGGGTTTAACGGACTTATGACCTGGCTCTATTTATGAGATATTCGTGAAGGGCTACATCCACATGTAATGACTATATCGATGGACACTGAAAATGTTCAGTTTACTTAATCCATCTACGGTAACGAGAGTTCAACTACGAGTTTTTAGTGGAATAATGCGGAGTTAATAATTCGTAATATTTGATTAAAGAGTTTAATTAATATTTCAGAATTATTGGAGCTTGGAACCGTAGGTCCATTTGGTCATCGTGCTAGCTCGATTAACTGTAGCAAACCTAATATAATTAGATTGTCTAATTATATGCTCATATTATATTTATTTATATATTATTAATAAGATTAATATTATTTATTGTCACAAATTAAAAATATGTTAAATTAGTTTAACTTAATGTTTTCTAGAATTCTTTGATTATGAGATAATCATGTCTTGATTATGAGATAATCAAGTTAGTAATAATTATGAGATAATTACTACAACATGATTGAAGGTAAATAAATCATTATTAATATATTGATTTTTATTTACCATTGGAGACAAAGCCATATGGCTTACCTTGTCATCCAAACAATTATGTCTATTAGGTGGCTTGGATACACCTAATAGTTTTGTCATTAGCTAATGAATTTTATGCTTTGGTATGGCCTCCACATTTATGTGTTTGCCATTGAAAGAAAGCATTAAATGCTTAATGACAAAGCCATTGTCTTTAGCTTAACAATTCTTATGCTTTGGTATGGCATTCACATTTTTATGTTGGCCATTGCAAGAAAGTATGAGATGTTTAATGACAAGGTTAGTTGGCTTGTGTAAGAGAATATAATCTCTACCGTTTCTCTCACTTCCTAAGGTTAACACTTTGCATTCATTCACACAATGGTTGTGAGAAAAGATTTGAGAGAAAATAGAGAGAGTTCTTGCATTCACAAGTGTTGTGAAATTCCTAAAGCCAAACACTATTATGACATCTTAAATCTCTAAATAGTTTAGAGGTTTAATCTTTGTGAGTGAAGCCCACACTTCGGTTTTTTGGTTTCGAGTCATAGTTCGGAAGATCGAGTGGTTGATCCAAGTGTTGGACACCAAATGATTGATCTTGGCTACTATAACAAATGGAGAAGGAAAATAAGATTTTGAAGAGAATACCGGACCCGGTGCCACCACAAGCAACTTCCGCCGCGCTAAGGAAAGTTATTTCCTACAATTGGCATCAAGAGCTTAGGGTTGAAAAGTTTTCTTAACCCTTGCTCTTTTAAGTTTAAGTTTTAAAAATTTATATTAGATATAAATTATTAATATGCATGTTGTGATGAGTAGGCACAATTAGATTCATGAGATGAATGGTTTTTAATGTTCATGTGATGAATGTTTACTTTGATTCATGTGATGAATGTATTGCATTGATCGGTAATTTTTCCGGCTTTTATTTTTAGTATTGGAAATGTAAGACCATAAGGTCATATTCTTTCAAGTGTTGTAAGTTCATTTCCTTTGTAATAAGTCCATTTTGGAATTCAATTTGTAACTTGGAGGAGCTGATGCCACAAAGGACTTATTACGAACCTATTCCGCGTAGAACTCAACAACATACCATGGAGCAAGATTTGAAGACCAATGGATGCCTTGGATTTATTGTACTAATTAGATTAGTATTTTTTAAATAAAATAAAATAAGAGCTCGGTTAATGCAATTTATGTATATATGTGAAACTTCATTCCGTTACGAGTCTGTAGAAAAAAACGGGGACCAAAATGGACTCCGGAAGCTCCGGAACAGAGTTAATAAAGTACCAGTGTTTTGACACTAGACTGATTGCGTTCGAAAGCCAGTCAAACACAACTCAAACGTTTTGCTACTACCTGGAAAACGTTTGAACGCCCAGAGAACACTACATGAATGTTTTCAGCCCAGACCTGGGCATATATATGTGTTTTAAATTGTTTATTAACATGTCATATAGCCTAGGGTGCCTACTCTTGCATTTTCACATGCCATAACATGTAGACATGCATGATATTCAAGTTATAAAATATGATTTTATGTAAATTTAAAAGTCAAATTAGAATATAAGATGCATGTAAACGAATTAATAAGATTAATTGGTTTTGTAGGTTTAAAAATTAGGAATTCAAGTTTAAGAACAAATGGACATTATGAGTACATTATTTTCTTTGGTATATCGGATGGAAACCCGGATATAAATTCCATAGCCGCTTCTGAATGGATGGTAATTTGGTTTGCACTCGGGATACAATTCCACGTACCTTTGGAGTAAATAACGTACTTTTATCTATTAAATGGTTTAATGACATATAGTCCATTAGTTGAATTCTAAAATTTTAAAACCTATAAGTGAACTAATATTTTAATTGTTAAAATTAATTAGACCACTTAAGCAAACTTGATTAAATTAGTTTAATTAAGTTAATGATTAGTAGAGACTAATAAGTATTAGTGAATAAAATTATAAGTGTTAAAATTGGTTAGATCACTAATAATCCACTAGTATTAATAAAGATATGTTTTAGCCGAGCATAATCTTAATACATTAGAAACTAGTGAGATAGAAACTTAAACTTCAAAATAGTGAGTGGGAGAGTGGTATACCACAATATATCCCACGATCTCCATTGTTATCCAAAAACGTGTGATTCAATAGGCGCCTCGAGACGGCTTTGCTTTCGTCCCCCTACGGATGGTGTCCTTTTTGGGTCAATGTCAGGTTTGGATTCCGAAAGGATAGGGACTCTAGATATATCTGGTGATTTGACCCACCCTACCGCGGCACTTCATTAGTTAAGTCCAAGGGTTCCGCAATAATGGATCACACTCACAAAGGAATGATTAAGTTGTTAATCAAAGCTTCCTTGATCAAAATAACGGTAGTTGATTAATATAGGAATAAGAGTTATTTCAGATATATTAATCAATTGAGAAAGTCTTAATCTATCATGCGAATACTTGACCTACCTTACGGCGGCACTTATTTGTGGGATGATAGATAATCGTGGTATAATAATTCTTTTAGGTTTCTAGTTCATTATACATTGATCATGCATCATGTTTAATTTTATTCCTAAATGTTTGACAATTTTAATATGCGACGAATGAATATTGAATGCAGGTTTATTATTTTTTCAGCCATGACATCTGCAATAATCTCCATTATCAAACAACAAGAAAATTTAACCGGGGATAATTATGTTAAATGGAAAAGTGACTGAATGTTATCTTGGTCTGTGAAGACCTAATAGAGGAATGTCCTCCTGAGCCATCACCTAATGCTGGCAGAGCTGCACGTAATGCCTATAATAATTGGATTAAAGCTGATGAGAAAGCCCATAGCTATTTGATAGCATCAATGTTTGAGGTTCTTGCTACACAGCATGAGCCTATGGCGACATCATCAATGATTATGCAGTGACTACATAACATGTTTGGGAAACCTTCAGACCGGCAACAACATGAGGCAATTGCCTCTATATTGACCGCTAGAATGAATGAAGGCACATCAGTCCGAGACCATGTGTTAAGGCTGATGGCTCATCATAATATGGCTTAAACCAATGGTGCACGTATTAATATGCAAAGCCAGGTGACAATGATCATAGATACCCTTCCGAAGAGATTCCTGCAGTTTAAGAGCAACTGTTCTATGAAGAAGTTGACTTTCACATTGACTGAACTGCTAAATGAACTCACCAATTACGAGTCTGTTATGAACGGTCCTCGTAGGCCCAATGCTGAGGCAAATGTTGCCGAATCTTCTAAATCTGCAAAGAAGAAGAAGAAAGGCAATTGGAAGGCAAAGGCAAAACCAATGAAAAAGAATAACAATAAAAGCTCCAAATGAACCAATACCAAAGGAAAATATTTCCATTGTGAACAACAAGGGCATTGGAAAAGGAATTTTCCAAAATACCTTGCAGAGCTTAAAGAGAAGAAGAGTACAGGTAAATATGATTTACTTGTCATTGAGTCTCTTTTGGTGGAGGATGATAAATCCATATGGATTGTTGATTCTGGTGCCACTAACCATATTTGTTGTTTTTTGCAGCTACTTGACTCATGGAGGGACCTTACTGAAGGTAGCTTTACCATGAGAGTTGGGACAGAGGATGTTGTTTCAGCAAGAGCAGTGGGAGTTTCAAATTTGAATTTTAATAAAAGTTATTTATGTTTGAATCGTGTGCTATATATTCCTGGTTTTCGCAGAAATTTGATTTCTGTAACAAAACTTATGGAATGTGGTTTTTCTATTTCGTAATAATAAGTCAGTGATTATTAGTAGAAATGGATTAAATATATGCACGGGAAACTCCGAAAATAATCTATATGTATTAAGGCCGTTAATGCATGAATCACTGCTTAATACTGAAATGTTTAAGATTGAAAGATCTAAAACTAAACGGTAAAAGATTTCTCATGATGATACCTATTTATGGCACCTTAGACTTGGTCACATTAACCTTGACCAGATAGATAGACTAATTAACAAAAGAGTTTTAAATCAGTTAAAACTCGGTACCTTACATGTCTACGAATCCTGTTTAGAAGGCAAAATGACCAAGAGACCTTTTACTAGAAAAGGGATAAGAGCCAAAGAAACTCTTGAGTTAATACATTCGGATGTTTGCGGACCGATGAATGTAAAAGCCCGAAGTGGTTTTGAATACTTCGTCACTTTCATTGACGATTATTCCAAATATGGGTATGTTTACCTAATACAGCACAAGTCAGATACATTTGAAAAGTTCAAAGAGTATCTTGCTGAGGTTGAGAACCAGTTATGTAAAAGCATCAAAATTCTACGATCAGATCATGGAGGAGAATACCTTGATAGAGATTTTGAGGAATTCTTAGTTGAGCATGGAATTGTTTCACAACTCACAGCACCTGGAACACCACAACAAAATGGTGTTGCAGAAAGGAGAAATCAAACCCTCCTAGACATGATAAGATCAATGTTTAGTTATAGCACTATACCTAGTTCATTCTGGGGGTATGCATTGCAAACTGCAATGTATATCCTGAATGTAGTTCCTTCTAAGTCTGTTTCTAAGACGCCCTTAGAGTTGTGGAATGGTCGTAAAGCTAGTTTGGGACATTTTCGCATATGGAGGTGTCCGGCACATGTGCTAAACTACTAAGTTGGAACCACGTTCACAGGTGTGCCTATTTGTAGGCTATCCTAAGGAAACTATGGGTGGATTCTTCTATATCCAGATGATAATAAAGTATTTGTGTCGACAAATGCTACATTTCTTGAGGAGGACTATATGAGAGAGTTCAAACCTCGAAGTAAATTGTTACTTGAGGAGTTACTTGCTGGTACGACCAAGTACACCATTGTCAAATGTTGACAAAGACATAACACCTTCTACATCTGAAAGTCAGATGCAAGTTTATCAAGATACCATACCACCTAGACATAGTGGGAGGGTTATAAGACAACCTGAATGCTATCTAGGAAATTGTGAGGTGCAAGTTATTGCATCTTTTGATGGTATAGATGATCCATTGACCTATCATAGTGCAATGGAAGATACTGATAAAGAGGAATGGCTCAAAGCCATGAACCTCGAGATGGAGTCTATGTACTCTAACTCAGTCTCGGAACTTGTAGACCAACCTAATGTAGTAAAACCCAAAGGTTATAAGTGGATCTATAAGAGAAAAAGAGGAATAGATGGGAAAGTACAGACTTTTAAGGCTAGGCTAGTGGCATAGGGTTATACCCAAAAAGAGGGAGTTGACTATGAAGAAACTTTCTCGCCAGTAGCCATGCTTAAATCCCTCAGGATTCTTCTTTCTATTGCCGCATATTATGACTATGAGATTTGGAAAATGGATGTCAATACTGCATTCTTGAATGGTAATCTTGATGAGAGTATCTATATGGTACAACTAGAGGGGTTCATTACCTAAGGTCAAGAGCAAAAAGTTTGCAAGTTGCAAAGGTCCATTTATGGACTTAAGCAAGCATCTAGATCTTGGAACATAAGGTTTGATACTACGATCAAGTCTTATAACTTTGAGCAGAACATCGATGAGCCTTGTGTCTAAAAGTGCATCATTGATGGGAATGTGGTTTTCCTTGTGTTATACGTTGATGATATTTTACTCATTGGTAATGGTGTAAAGATATTATCGGACGTGAAAATCTGGCTAGCTAACAATTCCAAATGAAAGATTTGGGAGAGGCAAGTTATGTACTTGGGATCCAGATCATTCGGGATCGCAAGAAACTATTGTTGATCATGTCTCAAGCAACCTATATCGACAAGATTCTTGTGCGATTTGGTATGCAGAATTCCAAGAAAGGTAATTTACCTTTCAGGCATGGAATTCATTTGTCTAAGGAACAATCTCCTAAGACACCTCAAGCAGTTGAGGAGATGAGACATATACTATATGCTTCAGCAGTTGGAAGTCTTATGTATGTTATGTTATGCACAAGGCCGGACATCTGTTTTGCAATGGGAGTAGTCAGTAGGTTTCAATCCAACCAAGGATTAGATCATTGGGTAGCGGTGAAACATATTCTCAAGTATCTTCCGAGAATGAGAAATTATATGCTTGTATATACAAGTTATGATATGATTCTGAGAGGATATACTGACTCTGATTTTCAGACGGATGTGATTCTAGGAAATCAACATCTGGATCAGTGTTCACCCTAGGTGGTGGGGCTATAGTATGGAGGAGCATTAAGCAATCTTGTATTGCTGACTCCACCATGGAGGCTGAATATGTAGCAGCTTGTGGAAGCAGCTAAGGAAGCAGTCTGGCTCCGTAAGTTCTTGGCAGATCTGGAAGTTGTTCCAGATATGGATAAACCACTCACACTTTATTACGATAATAGTGGTGCTGTGGCGAACTCCAAAGAACCAAGAAGCCACAAAAGGGGGTAAGCATATTGAGAAGAAAATATCACCTCATCAGGGAGATAGTGCAGAGATGAGATGTCGTTGTCACACAGATTCCATCCGCAGACAACCTGGCTGATCCGTTTACAAAGACCTTATCGGCTAAAGTATTTGAAGGTCACCTAAATGGCTTAGGATTACATGACATGTCTCATTTGCTCTAGTCCAAGTGGGAAATTGTTGGGATTTATGTCCTAGAGCTCATGTATTGTAAACGGAATTGATTTTTGTAATAATAATAAATGCATTATTCATTTTATCAAAGTTGTTTGATTTATATCGCATATTGTCCAATTGTCTTGTTTACCTTAATTACTCTTGTACCTTTAGACTAGTGTATTTGATGTACAAGAGGATTTAAGTCTAAGTTAGTAATCTAAATAGTCCATAGAGAGCAAACAAAGAGGGTACTTTGTTTGTGGTATATCTATAGCTGCGGTCCATTTTATACTTGTATGACGACTTTGATCCGGGATCGTTCATGTAGTGACATAGGAATGGAGGCACCTTGTATGATAAGATCATATAGGACTGGACTCAGATAAATACAAATTTCTTTTAATATCCGTTAACCAAAGAAATTCATTTTATCTAATAGATGGTCATATATGGATTCGATCTTAATCTTGAGTGTATTACGAACTCCTGCATGACAGACTATGTCTTTTGATTTACTATGGTGAGGTTGGTGTTGCATTCCCGGCCAATAACTATGTATTTTGGGGATATAGTTTGTATGTAGCTGGGAACGTTTTACATAGATATGGAATTCACTCATTCTTACGAGAAGCAGATGAATATCTCTTTTAAGAGTTGATTCGGGACTTTAACAATTTGAGCGCTCAACTTTTCTATTACGAATAGAAAGTATTTTATATTCATAATTGTTATGAATTAATTGTTCATTATAGAATCAATGGTGCTTAAGAGACAGAATATTTAGAGGGGTTTAACGGACTTATGACCCGTCTCTATTTATGAGATATTCATGAAGGGCTACATCCACATGTAATGACTATATCGATGGACACCGAAAATATTCGGTTTACTTAATCCATCTACGATAACGAGAGTTCAACTTCGAGTTTTTAGTGGAATAATGCGGAGTTAATAATTCTTAATGTTTGATTAAAGAGTTTGGTCCCCGTGCTAGCTCGATTAACTGTAGCAAACCTAATATAATTAGATTGTCTAATTATATGCTCACATTATATTTATTTATATATTATTATAAGATTAATATTATTTATTGTCACAAATTAAAACTATGTTAAATTAATTTAACTTAATGTTTTCTAGAATTCTTTGATTATGAGATAATCAAGTTAGTAATAATTATGAGATAATTACTACAACATGATTGAAGGTAAATAAATCATTATTAACATATTGATTTTTATTTACCATTGGAGACAAAGTCATATGGCTTACCATGTCATCCAAGCAATTATGTCTATTAGGTGGCTTTATATACACCTAATAGTTTTGTCATTAGCTAATGAATTTTATGCTTTGGTATGGCCTCCACATTTATGTGTTTGCCATTGAAAGAAAACATTAAATGCTTAATGACAAAGCCATTGTCTTTAGCTTAACATTTCTTATGCTTTGGTATGGCATTCACATTTTTGTGTTGGCCATTGCAAGAAAGCATTAGATGCTTAATGACAAGGTTAGTTGGCTTGTGTAAGAGAATATAATCTCTACCATTTCTCTCACTTCCTAAGGTTAAAACTTTGCATTCATTCACACAATGGTTGTGAGAAAAGATTTGAGAGAAAATAGAGAGAGTTCTTGCATTCACAAGTGTTGTGAAATTCCTAAAGCCAAGCACCATTGTGACATCTTAAATCTCTAAATAGTTTAGAGGTTTAATCTTTGTGAGTGAAGGCCACACTTCGGTTTGTTGGTTTCGAGTCATAGTTCGGAAGATCGAATGGTTGATCCAAGTGTTGGACACCAAAGGATTGATCTTGGCTACTACAACAAAGGGAGAAGGCAAAGAAAATTTTGAAGATCCATACCGGACCCGGTGCCACCACAAGCAACTTCTGCCGCGCTAAGGAAAGTCATTTCTTACACAGACATAGCCGTCACGAAATCTAATCTCGTGTCAATAATCTACCCACCCGTAAATTATGACGAACATGGATAAAATCTCTGAACTATACAGGTCGAGGTCACCGCATACGTATAATCGTTTCATCACAGGTATCCGGATTATCCCAGAGATATAAATATAAACTTCAAATCTCTTTAGGTATAATCCCGTCGACGATTCTATTAGCAATCTCTTAAATAACACTTAGAACTGATTTCTACAGTGTACCACGGGCCCATGGATTTAACTGATTGCTAATTCCATAATGGATACCTATGCTCTGTACACAGAACTGACGGATCATATCTTGATACGCACATGATATCCTGAGGATTAGTCCACACCCAATGAACAGGCGGAGGTATGATCTAAATAGATTGGTGACGTGACTGCCATCAAAGTATGGAGGATACCTCATACATCCACAGTGGTACCTCAAGTCGAAGGATCATTATGCTCACTTAACCCGAGAAGATTCTTATTGACGTTGGTGTACCATCAATTAAGAATCTTATGTGAGTTGTTCAGTGTTTATCCGATATAAACACCTACATGTCTATATGAGTCTCCCGTGACGCATGGTTCATTGAGAAACCATTATAATCCAACATTCCAATATATAACACGTACCGGTCTCAGCGGGTTTACTTACTGACCAAGTAATTATAAACCCTAAATAGGAACAGTTAAAGAATGATACTGTTATGATACTACTCAATGTTAGTTGCGACACTTTTACAACTATATCATAACCAATCACTCTTTGGTCATTTACGTCCTTACCATATAATAAAAGAATTATATATTACAGAAACTGTTTCTTTTATTCATTAATTATATATACAAGAGTATTTACATGGAAATACATAAGAAATTGGCATTCAGAGCACCAACCCTAACAAAATCTCCCACTTGCTCTAGTGCCAATATCGATTGTATCTAATACCCATCGACTCCACATGCTTATAAATAACTTCGAAGGTATGGCTTTCGTGAGCAGGTCTGCTACATTATCTTCACTGGGAACTTTTCACACGACAATGTCACCTCGCGACACAATCTCTCGAATGATGTGGTACTTTCGTTCCACATGCTTCGATTTTTGATGCGCCCTCGGTTCTTTTGCTTGTGTAATGGCACCAATATTATCACAGTATAACGGAATCGGATTCTCGATACTCGAGACAACTCCCAGTTCTGTGATAAACTTCTTAAGCCAAACATCTTTTTTTGTAGCTTCAGAAGCAGCAATATATTTCATCTTCGTGGTGGAATCAGCTGTTGAGACCTGTTTGGAACTTTTCCAACAAACTGCACCTCCTTTAAGGGTAAATATGAATTCTAATGTAGACTTTCTATCATCGGGGTCCGATTGGAAATCAGAATCCGTATACCTATTAACCTGCAGTTCATTTCCTCCATAAATGATAAACTTATCCTTAGTACCTTTAAGATACTTCAGGATATGTTTAACAGCCATCCAATGGTCGTTTCCTGGATTGGACTGAAATCTACTGGTAACACTAACCGCGTAGCTAATATTAGGCCTCGTACATAACATGGCATACATTATGCTACCTGAACATGAATCATAAGGCTGATTAGACATTCTAATCTTCTCATCTTCTTTTTACGGACACATCTTCTTTGTAAGATGAATGCCATGTCTGAACGGTATATTTGCTGTCTTACAGTTAGTAAAATTTTATCATTCTAAGATATTATCTATGTATGTCGACTTGGATAACCCAATAAGCTTCCTTTCTCTGTCCCTATAGAGCTTTATACCCAAGATATAAGAAGTTTCACCCAAGTCTTTCATGGATAAATTTTTACAGAGGTAAGCTTTGATGCCTTGCACCATTCCTATATCATTCCCAATGAAGATTGATAGTCTATTGAAAGTAGAATTTATCGTGGTTCTCTAATCATTGAAAAGTGTCTATGAGGAAAATCTATTGGGATGATTTTGCTCTCAAATGAGAGCTAAAATATCAAAAATAAAATAAAATCCCTCCAAAATTTGATATCAACTTTCAGTAAGTTTTTGTATCAAGCCAACATCCAGTTGGAATTTATCACCTGGCAACTATCGCGACTATATCTTTACACAGTTCTATTTTTTTTCCGAATGACCATCTTTGTTGACACTGTCTATCTAAAGATCATTGATTCAATTGATAGTCTGTTGAAAGTGAAATTGATGAATGAAAGATTTCAGTTCCTCCATTTCAGCGAGTCCTGATGGTCGTTTGCTGCAAAGTCCAATTTTAATGAATCTTTAGGGAATAAAATTGGACTTGATATGTTACCAATATGGAAAAATTTTAATGCATATAATAATCCAATAATATCTTGATATATATATATGATAAAATAGTGAAAAATAATTAAACAAATGATAATTTTATTCAGCACAACTCGTATATATTATCTAATTATTGATTTATGGTACCATGTTAAATCTGATATGTTGATGTAAATAAGGACAAACGTGTGAACTAAATTACTTGTTGTAATAAAGTTGAAAATTATTGGAATGAGTGGGGTTTGCTCTGTTGTGAATCAAGAGCTGTGGTGATAAAAAAGACCGTACCCAATATACAGGGCTAATTTCTTTGAGAAGGAAAGTCTCTGCTGATAATAATATAAAAGAAATAAAAATGTTGAGAAGGAAAATGGCATAAGATACTAATTTCTTTGATATTTCCAAATAGATTGAAGCAACATAACGTTGAGACAACGTTTTGCTCCATAAGCTTCACATGTGCTAAAAGCATCATCCCTCGGTAGCTTTTGAAGTTGTCCAAGAACAAAAGCATTGATAGAAATAACATCTATACTTGGTGAAAAATGGGGAAAAAGAAATTAATGAATATGGGTCAGAGAAAGAGACAATTAACCCAATGTTACTTATGGTTTACCATTGGGTTTTGGTGATTGATTTGGAAACTGATGTTGATATGGAGAAGCATGAGATCCGTTTGACATAGAAAAGCTCCTAGTTCCGTTCCTCGAAAGTGATCCAGCCTGTTCTCGTATTTGGGCTTGACCCTATTCGTTCAGCTTGCATGGTCTGGAAATAATATGATGAGCTTGTCATGTCCTTAAGGTTGGGTAGAGGCTTCAAGGCTTCGACAACTTCACTCATAAGGGGTCTGGCTTTTGGATCCCGGCTAAGGCAATGAGCAGCCAACTGTCATACTCCCACTGGCCTTCTAGTATACACAGGATTCTTCCGTACTCTTGAGAAAACCAGACAATCTAATAATCTCGTCGAATCGAAGATTCCAACTTCGCGAAGCTTGCTTAAATCCATAAATGGACTTCTTAAGCTTACAAACCATGCATGAGGTTTCACTGGATACAAAGCCCTCCGGCTATTCCATATAGATTTCTTCATCAAGAAACCCATTTAGAAAAGCCATTTTGACATCCATTTGCCAAATCTCATAATCATGGTAAGCAGCAATATACAATAAAATTCATATAGACTTTAGCATCGCGACTGGCGAAAAAGTTTCATCGTAGTCGACACCAGGTCGCTGCTTGTAACCTTTAGCTACCAGTCTGGCCTTAAAGGTTTCAACCTTTCCGTCAGGCCCACGCTTCCTTTTGTAAACCCATTTACTACCAATAGGAACAATTCCTTCAGGAAGTGGAACCAAGTCCCAAACTTGATTCTAATGCATATAGTCTAACTCTGATTTCATGGCCTCTTGCCACTTCGCAGAGTCGATGTCCAACATCGCTTCTCTATAGGTGTAAGGGTCAGTCTCTTCAATTAAGAGAACATCTAGACTCTTTTCATGTATCAAATAAAACTGTTTAGGAGGTCTAGACACCCTTTGGGACCTACGGAGTTGTTGGAAATGGTGATCGAGCACCATTCACTTTTTGTATGAATATTTATTATTTATGCAATGCAATATTTTTTTTATCATGATTATTTATTTATTTGTATGGTAATTTCTTACTTTTATTCATATATTGTAAATTTAAGTGTTAGATTACTCTAAGAGTTAGAGATTTCGAGTTTCACTCGAAACCTTATATGAAATTAGTAAAGACCCGAGAGTTACAACATATCACGCATTCTCTAGAATATAGATTATTTATGGTCTAGATATATTGACATGGGTCGGTCATTATATTGGTAAGACTAGTGCATTGTCTATATATGTAATAGACATATGGTTTGTCTCAACAGACTATGAGCTTAGCGGAAGTTCGTATAGAGATGCAGATATTCATTAGTGGAATGAATATCGAACAAACTCATAAAAGATGACTAATAGATATTCCATAAAACTGTCAATAGTTGTCTTTTCGAGTTGAGTAGTTAATGTGGTCCTTTGACTTGAGACACCACGGTGGTCTTGTGAGTGATCCTCTGTGCCTGATACCATTCATTTCAAAGACCTTTTATGGTCTGACCTCTGGATTACTGTTAGGTATAGACTGATGCTCACGAAGATCGGTGTGTGTTAATATGAGGATTCGTCAATCCATATGGTTGGATTTTGTTTCCAGAAATTTTCAGAGTATATTCTGGAATCTTTTGGCCGAAAGTTCGTTGAAGAAATTATTTCTTTAACATTATAAATAATATTGAAAAGAGTTTTGCATCTATTATTTATTAATGAAATATAATTATGAAAATTTATTTTATATTGAGTAGATAAGGTTTTGAAAACTATAACTTTATTCAATTGGAGACGGTTATGACGAAGGAATTACACATTAACGTTTTGACCTCGACTTGTATGGTTCGACGTGTTGTGTTGTTTTTAGTCATGATTTGTAGGTGGGCAGGCCTTCATGAATATGTATACGAATATATGTGATATATATGTATATATAAAAGTAACAACCGAACGTGAGCCTAGAGAGTTCAATTATATTAAGTTTACTCGTTGAGCACTATGACGAATTTTCGTCAAATGTTGACAATGTATTTTTTGGGTTTTAAGGATTAAATTATTTGATCCGATAATTCATGAGATGAATTGAATTAATTAATTTTATATCAAGAGTTTATATAAGTTTATTGTATAATAAATGTAAATTTGATTTACATTAAATTAGTAATTAATTAGTAAATTAATTGAATTATTAAATTAATGAACAAAATTAATTAATTGGATTATACAAATAAAGGTTTTAATTAATTAAAATAACTAAGTTAATGCAATTAAATATTTTTAGTTAAAGTAACTAAAATCATTTGATTGTGACTAAGTTGACTTAGTGGTGAGATTAATTGTTTTTAACCTTGGTTAAGTTAGCTTTTTAAAACATGTGGTGTAGGGAAAAAATCCCTTAAACCATGATTTATTTAAATGGCTTGGGTTTATTTTCCTTATATTTAATTTAATAAAACAAAAACAAAAACAATGGCTCCTTTTTAATTACTCCTCTGCCGAAAACAAAAAGAAGGAGAAAATTGGTTTTGTTGCTTACTCTCCTCTGCCGAGCAAGAACAAGAAAGATTTTGAGTTTTTGCTTTCCAAAATCAAGCCAAAAAACACTCAACAAAATTACCCAACTAATTATCAAGTCCATAGAATTAATTCCAAAGGGTTGAGGGTTAATTTGTGTTCTTGAAGCTTGGATTTTTCCTAGGGTTTAAGAGTTAAATTTTATTGAAAATCTTGTTGCCATTCTTGAGTGATCAAACCATCTTTTGATCACCAAGATTTGTTCTTGGAGAAGCTTAATTTGGTGGAGAAAGAAACATTTCAAAGAATTAAAAGCTTGGAGGATTTCGGGATTTTGGATGCAAAGCTTCAACAATTGGCAAGGGTTGAAATCAATTGTTGGTAAATTTAATTTGTAAATTTATTGTTGTTTTGTTGAAGATTTTTGTTGAGAAAAAATGTTGTGGAAGTGTTGAATAATTAGAAGCATTAATTTGAGGAAAATGAAGCATAAAAGTGTATGGAAAAATTATATATATTTGATATAGACATTTTGTATGCTTGGGTTATTTTTCAAGTGTTGGAGAATAATTTAATTGCTTGGAATAATTTGTCAAGAGTTGATAAATTGTTTAAAGTGTGTAGAATTTTTAATTGAGCTTATGATAATAATTTTTAATGCATAAAAAAATGGTAATGTTTTTAGTGCATTGGAAAATTAAAATTTGTGATTAAAATTTTTAAACACAGTTTTTGTTACTGCCGAAAAAAATAAAATTACTCGCTCAGGATTTGATCTCGGGCAGGTTCTGCTGCTCTCGTCATTGCCGTTCCTCACTCAACAAGTGGTATCAGAGTGATACATGGCTTTAATTATTCATGTTCCTTATAATTTTTTTTAATTGTATAAAATGCCCATGCATACATTTAATAGTAGATTACATGTTTAGGCATTTTATTGTACATGCATACATTTAAATATTTGTACGCATTTGAGCTTGTTGAAATCTCTACACTAGATTTAAGTGTCATTAATTTTGTGTGAAAATATGACATGGTCCGGCTTGTCTATACGGACTTAGTTAAACCATTATGATTATTCCCAATATTGCTAAAGCGTGAGGGATTGGTTATAATGTTTTGTTCTAATCCGGTTAAGCATGAGATGAGTCGAATTTAAGAGAAAGTATTATCCAATATTGCTAAAGTGTGAGGTTAATATTCGTATCCTACTTTCGACGATAGACAAGTTGATCTAAAAATTGAATTATCCAATATTCCAAAGCATGAGGATAAGATTCGATTTAGGACCGAATGTAAGAGTTGCATGAGATGCAATTGACAATAGTTGTCTACCTTCTCGAATTTACAAAGGTAAATATTGCTAAAGCGTGAGATTTGCGTAAATGTCAAGAAGGATCTACTTTGCATTGTGAGATTTAAGAGTTAAATTTATGTATTCTTGTTCGTAGAGATTATAAAGAATATGTAAGACAATGCAAGGGCACTTTATAGAAAAAGTAAATCCGTATTCTATTTAGTGTTTTATCATGATATTTAAATATTAATTGTTGAAGATTTTTGTTGAGATAATTTATGTAGAAGTGTTGAATAATTAGAAGCATTAATTTGAGGAAAATGAAGCATAAAAGTGTATGGAAAAATTATTATATAGTTGATATAGTGATTTTGTATGCTTGGATTATTTTTCAAGTGTTGGAGAATAATTTAATTGCTTGGAGTAATTTATCAAGAGTTGATAAATTGTTTAAAGTGTGTAGAATTTTTAATTGAGCTTATGATAATTATTTTTAATGCATAAAAAAATTGGTAATGTTTTTAGTGCATTGGAAAATTTAAATTTGTGATTAAAATTTTTAAACACAGTTTTTGCTACTGCCGAAAAAAAAATTACTCGCTCAGGATTTGATCTCGGGCGGGTTCTGTTGCACTCGTCATTGCCGTTCGTCAATCAACAAGTGGTATCAGAGTGATACATGCCTTTAATTATTCATGTTCCTTACAATTTTTTTTAATTGTATAAAATGCCCATGCATACATTTAATAGTAGATTACATGTTTAGGCATTTTATTGTACATGCATACATTTAAGTATTTGTATGCATTTGAGCTTGTTGAAATCTCTACACTAGATCTAAGTGTCATTAATTTTGTGTGAAAATATGATATGGTCCGGCTTGTCTATACGGTCTTAGTTAAACCATTATGATTATTCCCAATATTGCTAAAGCGTGAGGGATTGGTTATAATGTTTTGTTGTAATCCGGTTAAGCATGAGATGAGTCGAATTTAAGAGAAAGTATTATCCAATATTGCTAAAGTGTGAGGTTAATATTAGTATCCTACTTTCGATGATAGACAAGTTGATCTAAAAATTGAATTATCCAATATTGCAAAAGCGTGAGGATAAGATTCGATTTAGGACCGATTGTAAGAGTTGCATGAGATGCAATTGACAATAGTTGTCTACCTTCTCGAATTTACAAAGGTCAATATTGCTAAAGCGTGGGATTTGCGTAAATGTCAAGAAGGATCTACTTTGCATTGTGAGATTTAAGAGTTAAATTTCTGTATTCTTGTTTGTAGAGATTATAAAAAATATGTAAGACAATGCGATGGCACTTTATAGAAAAAGTAAATCCATATTTTATTTAGTGTTTTATCATGATATTTAAATATTAATTTTCCCCTTTATTTTATTTTTCCTTGTGTAGACACAATGTCTGTTTCGAACCCGCTTTCGCGTATACTTGATACGCATAAGCTTCAGAGTGCTGTTAATTATAATGTTTGGCTCATGAATCTCCGAATTCTCTGTCAAGCGGACCAACTTGAATATGTTCTAGATCGCCCAATGCCCGCAAGGGTTTCAGATGATGCTTTAGATGAAGAACGTGAGACGTTCAAAAGATGTAAGGATGATGATCGGAAAGTCCGGTCATACATCTTGGGATCTATGGTGCCGGAACTACAGAGGAAGTATATGTTGATGCCTGATTCCGGATCCATCTTGATGCATATGAAAGAACTATTCATTGATCGACCACAAGTAGATATGCATAGGGTGGATGTCGAGCTTTTTCATACTTTCCTCCTGTAGGGAAAACCTGTTAGCCCACATGTGATGAAGCTAATAGATCGTATCAAAGAGCTCGAAAGGATGGATATTCCTATTGACAACCGTCTCGGGAATAGCGTGATTCTCACATCTCTTCCTAAGTCTTTCAAGGACTTTATCCTTATGACATGAATAAGAATAGTTCTGCTTTCATGGTCACTAGAGCTTATTTTTATGGACCTTCTCAGGCTTCTCAAAAGCCGACTGGGAAGAAACAGAAAAAGAAAAAGAAAGTCAAAGGTAAAGGTAAAGGTCCAAAGGTTGCTTCCGCAGGGGTTTCTAAGCCAAAGGTGAAGACAGATGTTGCAAAAGGAAAATGTTTCTACTGCGATATGCTTGGACACTGGAAACGTAACTGTCCAAAGTATTTAGCTTCTTTGAAGAAAGCTCTTTCAGGTATTTTTTTCCTATTATTGACATTACACTTGCTTTTGATTCTAGTTCGACTTGGGTTAGACACCGCTTGTCCTTCTCATATTTGTAATTCGTTGCAGTATCTGAGGGAAACTAGAAGATTAAAGCCGAGAGAGATCCAGCTGCGAGTAGGGAATGGAGATTCTCTTACAAGTTGAAACAGTAGGAATTTTTTTTGAAACTCTCTGATGAATGTAATATTAAACTTAATAATTGTTATTTTGTGCCGACTATGATACGACAAATCATCTCACTTCCTGTACTTGACAGTGAAAGATTTCATGTAAATATTAAATATGGTCTTTTGAATTTATATGATAATGTGAATGTTTTGCTTGTTTCATGTCCCATGGTTGATGGTCATTACATTTTTACCAAAAATCGTGATGTGTTTAATATAGAGAAATCTAAAAGGAAAATATCAGATGAAATAAATAACACAGAACTTTGGCATATGAGATTAGGTCATATAGGCATAAAACGCCTAACAAAACTAGTTAAGGATGGTGTGATATCGGATCTAGCCATAGAACCTTTACCAGTTTGTGAATATTATATTCAAGGTAAAATGACCAAATCCTCATTTAGTGGTGTTGGACACCGTGCTAATGATTTATTGGAACTTGTGCATTCCGATGTATGTGGTCCTATAAATTATGCTGCCATGGGTGGTTTTCAACACTTTGTAACTTTTATCGATGATTTGTCACAATATGGTTATTTGTTTCTTTTGAAACACAAATAGAAAACTTTTGAAAAGTTCAAAGAATAACAATTTGAAGTAGAGAAACAAACCGAAAAACTCTTGAAATGCCTTCGATCAGATCGGGGCGGTGAGTACATTAGCAGTGAGTTATTTAAAAAAGAATGGGATTCTCGCTTAGTATGCTCCTCTAGGCACTCCTCAACATAATGGTGTTTCGGAGAGGAGGAATCGAACTTTATTAGATATGGTTAGATCGATGATGAGTTTTACTGATCTACCTATATATTTGTGGGGCCATGCTCTAGACACTGCTGCTCATCTTCTTAACAAAGTTCCATCGAAAGCCATTCCGACCACTCCGTATGAGTTATGGACTGGAAGGAAACTGAGTCTTAAGTATGTTAAGATTTGGGATTGTCCTGCTTATGTAAGAGTTGCATAGTGGGATAAACTTGCACCTAGAGGGTATAAGTATCGATTCATTGGATATCCTAAAAATTCTATGGGATATCAGTTCTATGATCTTGAGAACCGAAATGTGTTCGTTGCTCGAAATGTAACTTTCTTAGAAACACAATTTGTGTTAGAAAGTGCAGATCATAGAATGATTGATCTTGATGAAGTCAATCAAAATAACATTGAATCGACGATAGAACCAGAAGTTCAGGAAGATGAGATACCTTTGACACAACCACCTCGTAGGTCACAAAGGATATCGATACCTCCTATCTGGTACAGGACAACATCTGACAATGCCCTCGATGTTTCTTTAATCGAAGATAAGGATCCTTTAACCTACAGAGAGACGATGTTAGACATCGATGCGGAGAAATGGCTGGAAGCTATGAAATCCGAGATTGCCTCAATGCATGATAATCAAGTCTGGGACTTGGTTCTGCTTCCCGACGGAATTGTTCCTATCGATTGTAAATGGGTTTACAAGATGAAGCGGGGGCCCGATGGAAATGTTGAAACCTTAAGGCCCGACTAGTAGCAAAAGGATATACTCAGAAATCATATATTGATTATGAGGAAACCTTTTCTCCTATAGCCATGCTTAAGTCAATCAGGATTTTATTAGCTATTGTCGTACATTATGATTATGAAATTTGGCAGATGGATATGAAAACGGCTTTTCTAAATGGAAATCTTGAAGAAGATATCCATATGGAACAACCCGAGGGATTCGCATTCGCCAAAGATCCTAATCTGGTATATAAACTTAAAAGGTCTATTTATGGACTTAAACAAGTTTCTCGTAGTTGGAATCTTTGTTTTGACGATGTGATTAGATCGTCTGGTTTCATTAAAAATGAAGAGGAATCATGTGTCTATAAAAAGGCTAGTGGGAGCATGGTAGTCTTCTTAGTGCTTTATGTTGATGATATACTTATTATCGGAAATGATATAGGTATGTTGCAATCTATCAAAGCCTATCTTAGTAAGAATTTCTCCATGAAAGATATGGGAGAGGCCTCTTATATACTAGGTATAAAGCCTTATAGAGATAGAGCGAAGAGGATGATAGAACTCTCTCAGTCCAAGTACATTGATTTGGTCTTAGAAATGTACAACTTTGTTGACTGTAAGACAGTCAATGTGCCTTTCAAACATGGTATTCATTTGTCTAAGAAAATGTGTCCTAAGACAGATGATGAAAGGGCTAAAATGCTTAGCCAGCCTTATGCTTCCGCTGTTGGTAGCATAATGTATGCCATGTTATGTACTAGACCTGATATCACCATGGTTGTAAGTGTTACAAGTCGTTATCAGTCTGATCCGGGTCAGGACCATTGGATGGCTGTGAAACATATCCTGAAATACCTTAAGGGTACAAAGGATAAGTTTCTCATTTATGGAGAAAATGACTTACATATGAGAGGTTACACGGATTCAGATTTTCAATCTGATCCAGATGATAGATTGTCTATATTTGGGTTTGTGTTTTCTCTCAATGGCGGTGCCATTAGTTGGAAGAGCACCAAGTAGGGTTCGATTGCTGATTCCACCACCGAGTCAGAATATATTGCTGCTTCAGAAGCCGCAAAGGAAGCTGTCTGGATCAAAATGTTTATTGCGGAGCTTGGAGTAGTCCCATCTATAGTAGATCCTATTCCATTATCCTGTGACAATAATGGTGTGATAGCTCAAGCCAGAAAACCTCGCGCTCATCAGAAATCTAAGCATATGGAACGAAAGTATCACATAATTAGAGAAATTTTGGCTAGAGTTGACTTTTTAGTTTGTAAAGTACGAACTGAAGAAAATGTAGCGGACCCACTGACTAAAACCTTAAAGACCAAGTTGTTTAAGAAGCACCTGGAGTCTATAGGTATTAGATACCATCGTGAATGGCACTAGATCAAGTGGGAGTGTTGGAAATGGTGATCGAGCACCATTCACTTTTTGTATGAATATTTATTATTTATGCAATGTAATATTATCTTGATCATAATTATTTATTTATTTGTATGGTAATTTCTTACTTTTATTCATATATTCTAAATCTAAGTGTTAGATTACTCTAAGAGTTAGAGATTTCGAGTATCACTCGAAACCTTATATGAAATTAGTAAAGACCCGAGAGTTACAACATATGGTGATATAGTTGCAAGAGTCGCAAATGATGTTGAGAAATATCACGCATTCTCTCGAATATAGATTATTCCTGGTCTAGATATATTGACATGGGTCGGTCATTATATTGGTAAGACTGGTGCATTGTCTATATATGTAATGGACATATGGTTTGTCTCAACAGACTATGAGCTTAGCGAAAGTTCATATAGAGATGCATATATTCATTAGTGGAATGAATATCGAACAAACTCATAAAATATGACTAATGGATATTCCATAAAACTGTCAATAGTTGTCTTTTCGAGTTGAGTAGTTATTGTGGTCATTTGACTTGAGACACCACGGTGGTCTTATGAGTGATCATTTGTGCTTGATATCATGCATGTCAGAAACCTTTTATGTCTGACCTCTGGATGACTGTTAGGTATAGACCAATGCTCACGAAGATCAGTGTGTGTTAATATGAGGATTCGTCAGTCCATATGGTTGGATTTTGTTTCCAGAAATTTTCAGAGTATATTCCGGAAATCTTTTGGCCGAAAGTTCATTGAAGAAATTATTTCATTAACATTATAAATATTATTGAAAAGAGTTTTCCATATATTATTTATTAATAGAATATAATTATGAAAATTTATTTTATATTCAGTAGATAAGGTTTTTGTTGGACAATTGTGACCCATAGCATCACTATTTGTAAAAGACATTGTGGTTTTTGTACAAATTAGCTATGTGACAAAGGAAATTGCCATTTTATCATTTTGTAATTAGATTACTTGTATATATAAATGATAAAAGTCCTTATGATTAGTTCCGAATTGTAAGATATGAGACAGTATCAATCTACTAAAGGTTTAATCATTAAATATCCCTAGTCGTAGTATTATCGAGACTGTACATCGATAATGTAGAATAGGCTAATATTACACTTGTGCACGATATGGAAGCGTAACGACATAGTTCTCATATATTTGGGTATTGGATACTCATGCAAGTGTAATAGGAGGTTATGTTTACCGATGGTACGGAAACAGCTTCGCTATGGATAGACCCTACGGAATCTCATTGGTAGTATGTGTTGGGTTCTCCTAGAACATGCCAAGGATATATTAAGCATAAATAAATGTGAAAACTCAAAGTATGATTGCGGAAAAGATACTTACTTTGATCGGCTATATGGATGTGTAGATAATAAAAAACAATTGCTCATTTGAGAAATGCTCCAAGATCTCCTTTGTTTGTATGTTAATCTTCAAGCTTAATCTTTGATTCCAAACTCAATGGGAATGGTTTCCCTATCACCTTTGTAGACTTCTTTATGTGCTAGCAATGGAAGAAATTGCAACAAAATCTTCCCTTTTGGCAAGAAGCAACTCACGGCAAAGTGATGAGAGGAGAGAGAAGTAAGGTTCATAGTTTTTAGGCAAAAAGAGAGAAAAATGTGAAAGTGATTTTATTTTCCAAAATTCAAAAACCATATACCAAATCTCAAAGTTGGTAAAGGTCACTCACCTTTCAAAATAAAATAAGGAAATTTGTTTTACAAGTCATAACCAACCAACAACTTCCATTACCAAAAAAAGTGATGAGATTGACTAGTGATGTGGGCCCACTTTAATTCAAAATCTGAGTGGGCCCGCAAAACACATTCAGGGCTCGGGTTCGTTAATTCCAAATTAACGAATTTTTCGTTGCGACGTTAATTAAAAATTAAAACCGTTCTCTCTCTCTCTATGAAATTCCGCTATGAAATATAATTTCATTTAATATATCGAATATATTATTTTAATCGATTAATTCCAAATTAATCGTTCTCTCTCTTCTATTTGAATTTTATCCCAGATAAATTCTCGTCGTAATTAATCCTAGATTAATTTTCTCTCTCTCATAATTAATCCCAGATTAATTTTGTTCGAGTCATACGTCATCGGTGAATCTTCAGGAAGCGACCCATGAGATCCCTAGATATGTTGGCAGTAAATCTGATCCTCAGACTATCCGAACACGTGCGTACCTCATACCACGTTCTTACCGATTTACAAGACATGGTTGGCTTCTAGCAAAGCGCTGTGCCTACCCAATTCTCCATAAATATTCTTTTAAGGAATATATAATCTTTGTCAGGCGTAGTATACGTAGTATTGCATATTACGATCCAGTATCGATATCACATGCTAGGCCTAGGGCTTGAATTGTGTCTGCCCCGTAGGAAGCATATATCGGATCTCTGGTAACTAGTCTCTATAATCGGATAATCATGACCTAGTCATATTATCCCGATGACTGCAGTACTTAAGAGTACTAGTTCCGTATCCTACGTGATCATCATCTCCATATGACTGAAGTGATACTTCCATCTTGACATCACACCAATACACTCTGATTCTCAATATTCCCAGAAGAGGCGTAAACAGAACCTGTTAAAGCCCCGGACGACCAAAACCAAACTATACTGATTGTCGCAAGTATTAGCGGTACAAGTTTCAAGTTAAGACCAAATACACCTACCCTTATTCGGATTCCCATAGACATAGCCATACTACCAATGGGATTCTAAGGGGTCTATCTAGAGCGAAGCTGTTTCCGTACCATCGGTAAATAGAACCTCCTATTACACTAGCATGAGTATCCAATACCCAAATATATGAGAACTATGTTGTTACGCCTCCATAACACGCACAAGTGTAATACTAGCCTCTTCCGCATTATCGATGTCTAGTCTCGATAATACTACGACTAGGGATATGTAATGATTAAACCCTATGTGGATTAATACCGTCTCATATCTTATTAATCTGGTACTAATCATATGGACTTTTATCATTTATATATCCCGGTAATCCAATTACAAATGATAAAAGAGCAATTTCTTTTATCACATAGTTAATTTTTACAACAACACCATGTTCTGTACAAATAGTGATGATATGGGTCATAATTGTCCAACAATCTCCCACTTGGCCTATAGCCAATCACTTAAGTGCCCTACACCTAAACTATGTACGGATCGCTCAAACATCTGCTGAGAAATAGCTTTCGTCAGCGGATTTGCAATGTTATCATCTGATGCGTTCTATTCGATCATCACATCGCCACGATGTATGATCTAAAGAATCAGATGAAATAATCGAAGTATATACTTGGATCATTGATGAGACTGCGGTTCCTTAGCCTGTGTTGTAGCTGATGAGTGATAAATGTATCACTATTTCCACTCATTTAACTTAATATTTTGTATAGTTTCTTGAGTTTTGTGAATATTTTGATGTGTTTTGTGTTATTTTGTAGATAAATAAAGTTTCAGGACATTCTGGAGGTGATTTGGAGCAAAACTGTGAAATTTGGTGAAATTTGGCAAAAAGGGTATTTTGGTAATTTTGGGCATCCCGACACGGTATTTTGGTAATTTTGGGCATTCCGACACCAAAATAAAATTTCAAGACATTCTGTAGGTGATTTGGAGCAAAACTGTGAAATTTGGCGAAAAGGGTATTTTGGTAATTTTGGGCGTCCCGACACCGAGGGTATTTTGGTAATTGCACCACCATGCCACATGTCAAAGATTCAACGAGCCGTCATTTTTAGCACACCATGCCACGTGTCGAAAATTCAGCGATCCAAAAAAAATAATAATAAAAAAATAAAAATCAGAAAAATAATAAAATAATAAAAATCAGAAAAATAATAAAAAAAAATTAGATTTTTTTGCCTATAAATAGATTTCGAATTTTTAGTTTCAAATGTACCTCTTCCTCTGAAATCCTTATAAATAAATTGAGAGTTCTTCATATTTTCTTCTTTTATTCAGTTTTATTTACGCTTTGTAGTAGTAATTCTATCCATCCATGAGGGGGTAACTTCTCTATGCTGAGGTAATAAGGTAATACTTTTACTTTTGCTATTTAGATTAATCTCCCTTAAAATATAATATATAAACTATATAAAATCTGAATTAATAAAAAGATACCGCCATTCTAGGTCGGTTGGTTATTCAATTTAAACTGGTTAAACCTGACTTAATGAAGATACCGCCATTCTAGGTCGGTTGGTTTAAATTTATATTTCTGTTCCGCCTTATGGCTGGTATATTTGAATTTGACTTAATCAGGATACCGCCATTCCGGACGGTTGGTTTAAAATATCACAAGTATATATATATTATTATTTTATGGGAGATATCTAAATAGTATATAGTAGAAGTTATTTCCTTTTATCTTAGCATTTCATTTCTTTTTATTGCAATTCATTATTCTACAATTACTTTTCAGCAATTTAATTTTATGTCTTTTAAGTTTTTATCAGCTTTAACTATGTATTGTAACTAAGTTAAATATCTAGGGTTGTGATAAAATCTAATATCACTGGTTTAAAAAAGGGTTAGATTATAGTTTGGGTAATTAAAGAGTTATTTGTTGAGTCATAATCTTAATGCTTTTTATTAACTGGCCATTAATAAAATTGACTAAATAAAACTTAAAATGAACTAGACATAGAGATTTTAAGTTAAAGACCACAGACTTAACAACCCACGATCTTCTTTAAGATAGATAAACCTTTAATATATTTCCTTACAGGATAGGAATATACCTGTTGGGCGGGGTAATCATAATTGGAATTCAATCTTAATGAATCTAGGTAATTTAATTGACATAGACATATGGTTAAATTTGATTATTCTAGGTATTTGTAAATGATCGTTCGAAAGAGGCTTTTACATAATTTAGTATTCCAGATTAATAACTCAATATTTTACCCAACTATGATTTAACTACTTCATCATTTAATAAGTATTGGAGAATTCACAACCCTAGATAGTTTTAATTCTCATTAATCTACTCTCAATTCTTTTACTTGTTTTAAATTTAGAATCATCGTCATTTTAATCAAACAACTTGTTAGATATCAGTAATCACTTAACCTCATAAAATTAATAGAATAGGTAATAAGTCCTCGTGGGATCGATATCTTTTTATACTACTTGAACGATACGTGCGCTTGCGTTTAACGTGTGTGATTACGCCGGTCAAGTTTTTGGCGCCGTTGCCGGGGACTTCTTTATCTTTTACTATTAGTTTAAATGTTAGATACGTTACTTGTGTCTAATTTTTCCTTTTTACTTGTTACTTTCGTTTTATTGTGTTTCAGGTTATCACAATCTTAATGAGACGAACCAGAAGCTTTGAACTACAACCGCTTGACCCAGAAATTGAAAGAACCATCAGACAATTGAGAAGAGAAAGGCGACAAGGCCAAGAAGCAATTATTAACATGGAACCTGAACCTTTGCAGGTTGCACCACCAATTCCTATTCGAGACAGAACAATTCCGGTGGTAGATGGCCTCACTTCATGTATTGTACTTCCTCCTTTACCAGCTAATGCAGGTGACATCAAAACTTGCATTCAGATGATTCAGCAATCAGTGCAATTTGGGGGAAAAGCAACTGAAGATCCTAATACCCACATCAGCAACTTCCTGGAAGTTTGCGGCACTTTCAATTACAACCGAGATGCTGAAGAAGCAATGAGATTGCGTATTTTTCCACACTCCTTGAAGGACAGAGCTAAAGCTTGGCTACATTCACTTCCAACTGGTTCCATCACCAGTTGGAACACTTTAGCCACCAAATTTCTTGCAAAGTATTTTCCACCACCAGAAACTGGAAAACTGAGGAATGACATCACATCCTTTGTACAACAAGAATCAGAAACTCTCTACGAAGCTTGGGAAAGGTACAAAGATTTGCTCCGGAAATGTCCTCACCATGAGATTCCAAAATGGCTTCAAGTCCAAACATTCTATAATGGACTTTCTGGAATTATGAGAACCACAATTGATGCTGCTGCTGGAGGAGCATTAATGAAAAAGGAGAAGATCAAGCTTGGGACCTAATTGAAGAAATGGCCAACAATAATTCTTTGTGGCCAACAGAAAGGAGCATGATTCAACGAATTGCTGGAATTTATGAAGTTGGAGCCAATTCAGCAGTCAGTACCAAACTGGATCAGATATGCAAATTCATGGAAACTCTCGGCATGCAAAGCAATTGGAACCACAAATTCACCATATGGAGAAGCACCAGAACAAAATCAACTTGAAGAAACGGTGAACTATGTCAACAATTTCAACAGACAGGGAAACAATCCATATTCCAACACCTACAATCCAGGGTGGAGGAATCATCCCAATTTCTCATGGAGCAACAATTCAGGACAAAATAACTATCCATCACCTGGATTCCAGCAACAGAACAAAAGCCAGGAGTTTGAAAAAGACCCAGAGATGAAAGATTGGATTGCAGAGATGTTCAAAAAGCAACAAGCAGCATATGATGCTATGTTTCAAAGCCAATCTGCTTCCATCAAAGCACTGGAGAATCAAATTGGACAACTGGCCAATGCTCAGAGTTACAGACCACCAGGAAATCTTCCCAGTAATACAGAACCAAATCCAAGAAACCGAGGGAATGAGCAATGTCAAGCCATCACCTTGAAAAGTGGTACTGAAATCAACAAAGATGTTGGAATCAAGGCAACCATTACAGATGTTCCAAAAGAAACAGAGAAACAGATGGATGAAAAAGAAGCAAAGGAAAAAGAACAGATCACTCCACCTCCACTTTTTCCTCAACGCCTTCAGAAAAGTAAACTGGACAAGCAGTTTACTCGATTCTTGGAAGTTTTCAAAAAGCTGCACATCAACATCCCTTTTGCAGAAGCTTTGGAACAAATGCCCAGCTATACTAAATTCATGAAAGATATTCTTTCACGAAAACGGAGATTGGGAGATTATGAGACAGTAGCATTATCAGAAGAATGCAACGTCATCATTCAGAGAAAACTTCCCCCAAAGTTGAAGGATCCTGGAAGTTTCACCATTCCTTGCATCATTGGAGAGCATAACTTCGGTAAGGCTTTATGTGATTTAGGTGCAAGTGTTAATTTAATGCCTTTTTCTATTTACAGAAAACTGCAAATTGGAGAAGCAATGCCTACCTCAGTTTCACTGCAACTTGTTGATCGAACGCTCGTATTTCCAAGAGGCGTTGTTGAGAATGTGTTGGTTAAGGTTGACAAATTCATTTTCCCAGCAGATTTTATTGTCCTTGATATGGAGGAAGATGCAGACGTGCCAATCATCCTCGGGAGACCATTCTTGGCTACAGGTCGAACCATTATTGATGTACAAAAAGGAGAATTAACCATGAGGGTACAGAACCAGGAAGTAACATTCAATTTTTCAAAGCCATGATTTCCCAGATGATGAAAAGAAAGAGGAATGTTTCAGACATGATGAGAAGTTAGTGCGCATACAACTCGAACAAGGGCAGAAGGTACTGTTAAATAAATCAAGGGTGAAATTCTTCCATTGGAAGCCAAAATCACGGTGGTCAGGACCATTTGTGATCACCAAGGTTTTACCAGATAGAGCTGTTGAGATACATGATCCTGACTCCAACAAAACTTTCAAGGTTAAAAACAGGCGTGTCAAGCACTATTGGGGAGAACCGTTGGAGCGACAAAAAGAAAGTGTCGCACTTTCAGATTCAGCATAACGTTCGAAAAGTCACGTCTAGCTGACGACCATTAATTAGCGCTAGCAGGGAGGCAACCCATGCAAATTTGTATATATTGCAATTTGGTGTGATTTTATTTTGTGTGTTTAGTTTTTACAGATAAAGAAATTTCAAAATGGAAGAAGCTCTCGCAAGTCTTCACAAGCAATTTCCTTCTCTCCCTCAAAATTCTCTGATGAAAGTTTGCAAAGCTCGCTTGGAACGAATGAGACTACTGATGATCAAAGGTATTCCTACTGATATTTGTTGGGTAATCGAAGCACGAGTACGTTTAGCAGGTGAGTATTCTGAGACTTGTAGTTCTTACTTACCTGGTTTTGGGAGAAGCACCTATGCAAAGAAACGTAGAGCTAAGAATATAGGTGTTTGTTACAAATGTGCGCGTTGGAATTGCAATATTCGTTGTCGTTCTTTAGGAATGGTGTCTGATAATCGTGAAGATAAAATTAAATTCATTAGGGATGGCTTGAGTAAGGAGTCTGTAGATGATATTCTTCGACTCTTGAGACGCATCCCAGTGGATATGTTCATATATCCATTCACAAATTACACACACAATTCCAAAAAGAAAGACAACAATTAAGTCTAGGGAATCTGACTCAAAAAAACCCTGTTTGCCAATTTATAAGAAAATTGGATGGGAAGCTTGTTCCATGACGCATAGATGTCAATCAAGCTGCTACTTTTCTTGTACATATTATATCTCTTTGTCTTTTTCCTAATAATTGATTTGTTTTGTTGTTTTCTCCGACAGAATCCAGACCTTTTTGACTCTCACGATTATTTTACTATTTTGCTATTTAACGTCCTTTGGAAGATATTAGTGCTATTATTTACTCACCCTTTTTCAGGTACTATAAATTCAGCCCGTCATTGCACATTTGGAGGCATCCAGAGTTAAGAAAGAAATACATAAAAAATGGAAGCCACTTCAAGAAGACGAGTTGAGAACATCTGTGTGTTTTGCGGTAGTAGTGTTGGTACTAAACCACAACATAGAAGCAGCACATGAATTGGGTCGAGTCTTAGCTGCAAGGAATATGCATTAATATATGGCGGAGGCAATCTTGGACTAATGGGGATCGTTTCAAAGGCCGTACAAGAAGGAGGCAGTCATGTTTTGGGAATCATCCCAAAACCCTTGGTAGAGGCTAATCTTATTGGATCATCAAACGGAGAGGAACTGATCGTGCCAGGTATGTCTGAACGACTGGTAGAAATGATTAACAGTGCTGATGCTTTTATTGCTTTGCCAGGTGGCTTAGGCACACTGGAGGAAATTTTTATAGTGTTATCTTGGGCAAACTTGAACATACACCAGAAACCGATTGGGCTGTTTAACGTTGATGGATTTTATGATTTTCTTTGTGTGTTTCTTGATGATGCTCGGAGAATGGGTTCGTGTCAAAACCTATGAAAGAACTCCTTTTTACTGCTAGAACTGCTCCAGATCTACTTGACCAACTCATAGCCTATGAACCACAAGTTGACCCTATCATTTCAAAGATAAAATGGTCTGATGATGATCGTGGTAAGAGGCGTCGTGTTAATCTGGATCTTAACCTTTAATTTCTTGTAGTAATTCAGCCAACCAGGTACTATCTTCTAAACTCTTCTTCTACTATTTAAGACATTGGGGACAATGTCTCATTTAGGTTTGGGGGTGAGGAATAGTTAATAGTACTTGTTTGTATTGTGTTTTTATTTTTAGTCCAAATTTTTCGAAAAATACAAAAAAATTAAAAATTAATAAAAACAAAGGGCATATTTAAAGCTAGGTGATGGTTTGGTGTCTTCCTTCACTCACTACCTTTTTATAAGGAAAAGCTGTGGAGGCACCTAGATAATCATTCACTTGTAGCGTGTTGTGACAGACTAGTTTGGAGGACTCGTTGTTTATTCCTGACAACAAGCGATAAGAGCCTAAGGGGCTAGGGTACTTAAGTGAGCCTCGCTCCACCTTCCCTCTGGGGAATCTACAACGGGAAGTCCATTCGACAGTTAGTCACACACCATAAATTCGTTGGCACGTACCATATGGTATAAAAAAGGTGCGTTCACTTGGTCGCTTGAACCCTTGAGTGGGGAGTCCTAGTTGTGAACAATCCTTCGTCAGCAAGAGCCTTTGAAAAAAAAAAACGCATGTAAATTATAGTTTTATGACTAGTAGAAATATGTGGTTGTTATGTTGACTAAAAATATGAAATTGGTAAGAAATAGCTGTGTAAGGAATTTCCACTCCTGAGACGTATTTCAAACCTAATTCAAAACAAGTTAATTTTTGTTTATTCACTTTTGAATTATTTAATCTGTAAATTCTCCATAAAACTGACTAAAATGGATCTTCATATACTTAGTTGGCAGGTATTATCAACAGGTATGGTAACATACGGACATAGGATAAAATTGAAAAGATTGTAATATTCAGTGCTATAGTTTAATTGGAGAAGCATCTCAAAAAAAGTGATGGAATAAAAAAAAAAAAAATCTGAGATTCGAGTTATTAAGTCTGTAGGGGTATTTTAATACCTAGTGCCCTAAAACCAACTGGTTTGGGAGTCACTGGCCCAACACTCGCTACATGGATCAAAAAGATGATAGAAAATATATATATATCTGAAGTCTGAGTAATTAAGTCCTTAGGGGTGTCTTAACACCTGATGCCCTAAAGCCAACTGGTTTGGGAGTCACCGACCTAAAGCTCGCTACATAGATGGAAGATATTGTATATAAATAAAAAATAGAGAAAAGAAAAAATCAAAGAAAAAATCAGAAAAATAAAAAAATTATTCCATTACTACAAAAGGTGTGAATCTGATAAAACTTTAGGACAAAAATATTACTCTCTTATCAACTGCACTTATGACTGTTATGGGCGAAATGAGTTGTTTAATATTATGTTGGCTGTGTATATGAAGAATGGTAAAATAATCGGAGAATTTACATATTTAGTAATTTAGAATGAAATAAAACAACTAATAAACTTGGAGTAGAAGTTTCACCTAATTAGTCACTAACTTCTGTATTCTATTTTCTCTTGTCTTTTTGCTTTTGTGTGCATTAGTTTCACTACCTTTTTACTTTTATAAAATGTTTGTGGGTATCATCATTGCTTGTAAACCTTCACGAGACTACAACTCGTCCACTAGGGACACCTAGGGTTTAAAGGCTTGTTGCATATGCTAAATGCAATCGTGATCCCTACGAAAGTGGCTTAGTTAAATTTTATTATGTTATTTTATTTTGCTCGAGGACTAGCAAAATGTTAGGTTTGGGGGTGTGATGAGTGATAAATGTATCACTATTTCCACTCATTTAACTTAATATTTTGTATAGTTTCTTGAGTTTTGTGAATATTTTGATGTGTTTTGTGTTATTTTTGTAGATAAATAAAGTTTCAGGACATTCTGGAGGTGATTTGGAGCAAAACTGTGAAATTTGGTGAAATTTGGCAAAAAGGGTATTTTGGTAATTTTGGGCATCCCGACACGGTATTTTGGTAATTTTGGGCATTCCGACACCAAAATAAAGTTTCAAGACATTCTGGAGGTGATTTGGAGCAAAACTGTGAAATTTGGCGAAAAGGGTATTTTGGTAATTTTGGGCGTCCCGACACCGAGGGTATTTTGGTAATTGCACCACCATGCCACATGTCAAAGATTCAAAGAGCCGTCATTTTTAGCACACCATGCCACGTGTCGAAAATTCAGCGATCCAAAAAAAAAATAATAAAAAATAAAAATCAGAAAAATAATAAAATAATAAATCAGAAAAATAATAATAAAAAATTAGATTTTTTTGCCTATAAATAGATTTCGAATTTTTCGTTTCAAATGTACCTCTTCCTCTGAAATCCTTATAAATAAATTGAGAGTTCTTCATATTTTTCTTCTTTTATTCAGTTTTATTTACGCTTTGTAGTAGTAATTCTATCCATCCATGAGGGTGTAACTTCTCTATGCTGAGGTAATAAGGTAATACTTTTACTTTTGCTATTTAGATTAATCTCCCTTAAATATAATATATAAACTATATAATCTGAATTTAAAAGATACCGCCATTCTAGGTCGGTTGGTTATTCAATTTAAACTGGTTAAACCTGACTTAATGAAGATACCGCCATTCTAGGTCGGTTGGTTTAAATTTATATTTCTGTTCCGCCTTATGGCTGGTATATTTGAATTTGACTTAATCAGGATACCGCCATTCCGGACGGTTGGTTTAAAATATCACAAGTATATATATATTATTATTTTATGGGAGATATCTAAATAGTATATAGTAGAAGTTATTTCCTTTTATCTTAGCATTTCATTTCTTTTTATTGCAATTCATTATTCTACAATTACTTTTCAGCAATTTAATTTTATGTCTTTTAAGTTTTTATCAGCTTTAACTATGTATTGTAACTAAGTTAAATATCTAGGGTTGTGATAAAATCTAATATCACTGGTTTAAAAAAGGGTTAGATTATAGTTTGGGTAATTAAAGAGTTATTTGTTGAGTCATAATCTTAATGCTTTTTATTAACTGGCCATTAATAAATTGACTAAATAAAACTTAAAATGAACTAGACATAGAGATTTTAAGTTAAAGACCACAGACTTAACAACCCACGATCTTCTTAAGGATAGATAAACCTTTAATATATTTCCTTACAGGATAGGAATATACCTGTTGGGCGGGGTAATCATAATTGGAATTCAATCTTAATGAATCTAGGTAATTTAATTGACATAGACATATGGTTCAATTTGATTATTCTAGGTATTTGTAAATGATCGTTCGAAAGAGGCTTTTACATAATTTAGTATTCCAGATTAATAACTCAATATTTTACCCAACTATGATTTAACTACTTCATCATTTAATAAGTATTGGAGAATTCACACCCTAGATAGTTTTAATTCTCATTAATCTACTCTCAATTCTTTTACTTGTTTTAAATTTAGAATCATCGTCATTTTAATCAAACAACTTGTTAGATATCAGTAATCACTTAACCTCATAAAATTAATAGAATAGGTAATAAGTCCTCGTGGGATCGATATCTTTTATACTACTTGAACGATACGTGCGCTTGCGTTTAACGTGTGTGATTACGTCGGTCAGTAGCCCAGCTCAGCTGCTAACAGAACTATACCTAATCCAATTAGGATTATATAGATCAAAAAATGCTTCTTTTGCTGCCTCAACTGCAGCAATGTTCCGCTTTTGTTATTATTCGTAACAGTATCTTGCTTGGAAGATTTTCAGCTCACTGTTCCGTTATTCAAACTAAAAATGTACCCTTATTGCGACTTAAATTCGTCTTTATCGGTTTGGAAAATTGCAGCGGTGAACCTAGTCACCTTAAGTTATCCTTCTCCACAAATTAAGAAAGCATCTTTACTTCGTCTAAGATACTCAAGGATGTTCTTTATATTAATCCAGTGACTATCACCTGGATTGGCCTTATAGCGTCTACATATGCTCAAAGCATATGAGACATCAAGTCACATACATTAAGAACACGTACGAGCTCTGGGAGGGTTGTCAACATCTTTCTAGATCTATCCCAGTAGATCTTTATTCCTAGAATAAAGCCTGCTTCTCCCGGGTTTACTATGGAGAATTTTAATGAAAGTGAAGCTTTCACTGATTATTTTATAGGAATGTTATTGCTAAGAAGCAATACATCATCAACTTATAGGACATGATTGTTAGTGCGCTCCCACTAACCTTCTTATATACACAAGAATCATATTCGTTTTGAACGAAATCATATACCATTATGATCTCATCAAAACGTTGGTTCCAAGAACCCTATGTTTGCTTCAATCCTTAAATGGATCGATTGAACTTGTAAACCTTGTTTGCATGTTTTGGCCTGACAAAACCGTCAGGATGTATATAAACATCCTCTAAAAGGTTTCCGTTTAAGGAAAGTGATTTTGACGTCCATGTCCCATATTTCATAAATGAAATATGCCGCATTAGCAAACATTATCCAAATGGATTTAATCATGGCAACAGGTGAAAAAATTACGTCGTAGTCGACACTATGTCTGACGATACCCTTTATGTAAAAGCCTAGATGTGTACATTTGTATGTTGCCATCCATGTATGGCTTCTTTGAAGATACATATAGTACCAATAGGCACAATGCCTTCTGTTACATCAACCAGTGTCCAAACTTAGTTGTATACATAGAATCCATTTCAGACTTCCTGGCACTTTGCCATAAAAGGAGTCGATACCTTGTATCACTTCCTCATACATAGCTAGTTCATCTTCCTCAATAAGATTGATATCTACATGAGGTGAGATCAGAAACCCATACCTCTCAGGATACCTCTCAGGTTGTTTTCTGACTCTCTCCGACCTACGATGTTCTTGTGTATTCGAAGAGTATTGGTATAGTTTCATCCCTGATGAACTGTTTGGGTTCCGTAAAGAAGTCGGTGCTAGAAACAGTATTAGTCTGATTTTCATCGAGTTTTATTTTCCTCCCACTTACCACTGCATATAGGAATTCCTCTTAGGAAAACCGCATGGAGAGTAATAATTGAATTGTTCTCTTGTGAGTTGTATAAGTAATATACTTTGGTTTCCCTAGGATAACCTACAAATAGGCTTGTACTTTATGTACAAGCCTAGCTGTCTACATTTGTATGTTGCCATCCATGTATGGCTTCCTTGAAGATACATATAGTACCAATAGGCACAATGCCTTCTGTTACATCAACCAGTGTCCAAACTTAGTTGTATACATAGAATCCATTTCAGACTTGCTGGTACTTTGCCATAAAATGAGTCGATACCTTGTATCACTTCCTCATACGTAGTCAGTTCATATTCCTCAATAAGATTGATATCTACATGAGGTGATATCAGAAACCCATACCTCTCAGGATACCTCTCAGGTTGTTTTCTGACTCTCTCCGACCTACGCTGTTCGTGTGTATTCGAAGATTATTGGTATAGTTTCATCCCTGATGAACTGTTTGGGTTCCGTAAAGAAGTCGGTGCTAGAAACAGTATTACTCTGATTTTCATCGAGTTTTATTTTCCTCCCACTTACCACTGCATATAGGAATTCCTCTTAGGAAAACCGCATGGAGAGTAATAATTGAATTGTTCTCTTGTGAGTTGTATAAGTAATATACTTTGGTTTCCCTAGGATAACCTACAAATAGGCACTTATCCGATTTGGGTTCTAGTTTGGTACCATCCAAACATTTAGCGTATGCGCAGCATTCCCAAATCTTCAGGAATGAGAAACCCGGTTTCTTTCCTGTTCATATCTAATATGAAGTCTGTCTAACAGATTTTCATGGAACCTTATTCAAAATGAGTATTGCACTATTTAATGTGTATCAACAGAAGGAAATTGGTAGCTCAAAGCGACTCATCATTAACCTTACCATGTCCAACAAAGTTCGGTTTCTCTGTTCGGACACACCATCAAATTGAGGTGTCCCATGAGGAGTCCACTGTGAAAGAATACCATACTCTTTCAAGTAATCTTGAAACTCATATGTTTAAGTATTTTACACTATGGTCCGACCGTAATGTTTTTAATACTTTTACCGGTCTGTTTTCTTACTTCGTGTCGAAACTCTTTGAATTACTCAAAAGTTTCTGACTTGTGTTTCATAAGATACATATAACCGTAACGTGATGCCACATCCGTAAAGGTTACAAAGTATTTATATCCACCTCTAGCCTAGATAGATATGGGCCCACTTACGTCACTGTGAACGAGTGCTAACAGATCGGTGGCACTTGCACTTTTACCAAGTAAAAAGTGTTTTAGGCATTTTGCCTAATATACTAGATTCGTAGACATCATTTGAATTAGAATCAAATCTGTCCTAGTATCCATTCTTCGAAAGTATGGATATACGAGTCTTGTTTAATGTGTCACATACAACAATGCCATAAATAAGTCTCATCTGATTAATTCAGTTTGAGCCATTTGTTTGTCATGTTATATGTTTGAGATTTGTTTATATTCAAAATATAAGTACTGTTATTCACATCTAATATGTATATCTCAATATCATCTTTATAAACAAAACACCTAGTGTTCTGAAACATAAAGGTATACCCACAATGGGTTAAACTAGATATAGAGATAATGTTTCTAGTCAAACTAGGTACATTATAACAGTTTCCTAATTTAAGTACATGCCCAAATGGCAGTTTTAAAACTTAGGTTTCTACGGTTAAAATAGTGACTCTCGTCCCATTTCCGACTCGCAGGGCGATCTCATCTGAAGCTAGTCTCCTACTAATCAGTAGATTCCACACATCAGTACATATTTATGTATTTTCCACATCCAGTATCAAAATCCAATTTTAAATCTAGTAGTGGACATGTTTATAACAAACATATCTGAAGTCGGAGCCTTGCCCATCTTCACTTCCTTCATGTCTGCCTTGTCCATATAGAAGTCACGCTTCCAGTGACCCTGTTTGCCATAATTTAGGCAGACATCTTGGGATATATCCTTTGTCTTCCCAGAAGATTGTGATGATTTTGTCTTTGCCCTTATTTTCACACCCTCATAAGCCTTCGGCCAAGCCTTGGCCTTCTGGGATGTCGAAATAAGATTCGTCTTGCGCTTCTTGACCTTTTAGAAGCTCTGGATGTGCTTCATTGAGCATAGCCATTAACTATTCAAGAGTTTTCTCTTGGTTTAAGATGAACCCGCCCCAGCTTTCGGGCAGAGACTATAAGATCAAATCTATGGAAGTCTCGGCCTCGTAGGTAATCCCCAGTTAACCTAGCTGTTTGATGTCAGCAATCATCTGTGATACTTAGTGCTCGACAGATGTATCCTCTAATATACGCTAGCGTAAGAGCTTCTTTTGTAATTATTACTTCCAAGATCTAAGATTAGATCTGTGAAGATCCTTTAATTTGAACATCATGGTATAAGGATCTAATCCTTAGTTCTGATGAAGAAATTAAGGAGTCTTTGCGGCAAGCATAACGGATTGAGCACTAAAGTTTTCATCACGATGAGTCTTCCAAAACTCATGCTCTACTATTTGCTCAACTCCGGGCTTAAGCCCGAGAGGTTGCTCTATCAAATAGAGTAACTTCTCAACTCCCAGGACTATCCTGAGATTCATTTCCCAATATGAAAATTTACGCCGTTAAAGACATTTTTCACCTAGGATTATGTCCTTTGACGCTAATATTTCAGTCATCTTGATTGCTATAGTCCAACTATCCAATCAATGATCTCAGGTACAATCTGATGTAATGATTACTATAATCTAACTATATAACCAACTATAAATGATCGGTTACATTCAAATGTATTGATTACTATAATCCAATTATATAACCAACTACAAATGAAGTAGTTAATACAGTCCAACAGTTAAATTAAAACAATAATTGAATATTAGTCCAACTAATATATTTATAAATAATTAATGACGAAATAGAAATGAGCGCCTATTGGCAAGTATCTAAACGAAATTGTAAATTTAATACTTGCATCCCACTATTTTTCGGCGAGCCTCTAACCCTCTGTGGAGTACTCGGGAAACCTAGTTTCCTAGTGGGCTAGAATCTTGTTAAATAACACACAACCTTGACTTTGGCTAACAAGTTGCATGAAACTTAACAAGGTAGATCTCTAAGATCAATTGGATCTCATCCAATTCCTAGATCCAGTAGGTGGACCTCCAAGTCCTAAACATATATCCAATATATGCCAATATATCCAATATATTCCCTAACATTTTTCCTCTAAATCAATTAAGCCTTGGCTTTGGCTCAACAAGCTTAATGAAACCAGTTAAGCGTGACCCATTGACAGTGGGAAAGCTTCGTAATCGAGGTCGATGAACAAGAAGTGACCTTGACTTTGGCCAACAAATCACAGCTTGCCCAAGACGTATGATATGGAATAAAGCTTTCGTGATTCAAACACATCCCCGATAGACAAAGGTCTTGACTTTGGCCAACAAACCAATGCCAATCTTGGATCTTGAGAGAGAATCACTCAATGGAAGAAAAACGCTTAATATAAAATGAGGGTTTTTGTCGCGATTCGGCAACCAATTTATTATCTTTAATTAGGTCTCATTATACACCCTTAAACATGCATTCTAAAAGCATAATAAGGCACGAATAAAATAATAATGATATGCAGATGGATATTTAAAAAATTATTCCTAGAACAAATCTCTCAATTTCCTCTCCCTGGCTAGCACAATTCTAACTTCTACCCAATTACATAATACAATAAAGAAACCTCATTAACATTGAGGGGAATTGGTGAGAAGAGAATTACAAAGAGTCAAGAGATAGAGGCTGGACACGCAGGTCCAATTTAATAAATTCTAAATTTATTACAATAATTTCCAAAATTTCCCTCACCCATCTAATATCCATCCGATATACATTATCATACAATACATCCATGTATTCACACAAAGCATGTTATTCAATCAATCTAATCCAATTAATTAATCTTTGAATTAAGTGATCATTCAATGTTCAAACAACGATTTGATTTGCGCGAGTCCAACTCGTTTAAGAATAAGTACTCAAAGTGCGAATTCTTGAATTATATCGAACTACAATTTTAAATCCGATTTAATTTGTATTCAATACTAATTCATATTTAATTCTAAATTAAATAATTACACTTTATTAATATGTCTTTACGACTTAAATTCTAAATATAATATTAATGGGTCTCAAAGGCTCTTTTAACATCCATGTCAATTTAATTAAAGTCCAATGGGCTTTCAATTAATTTCTTAATGCATGGAATTTGGCAACCAAAGCCCAATAAGGAATCACCATTTGCCATAAAATCAATTTTGGCCCATTAGGCCCAATTAATTATTTAAAGGCCCATTTATTATATTTGGACTTAACGGAATGGTTTTAGGCCCAATTTGGATCCAATCCAATTGTCTTAAACCAACTTGGCCCAACCAAGCCCATTAGGCCCAAATATAACAATTTTAGCCCAATTCCAAATTAAAGCCTAATTAATTAAATTTCAACATTCCAAATATCACAATTTATTTAATTAAAGTGTATAGCCATAATTAATTAGTTAAATTAACATTTCCAAAACACCAATTTAATTAATTAATCATGCTTTATCATATTCAATACATGTCCAACACAATTGAAGTAAAATCAAGTCATAATCATACTCTTAAGCTCACTGCAATTTAGGCTTTTTGTATCCAATTTTGATTTCAATCCAATTAAATCACAAATCAATATACTCATGCATTTTAAACACATCCAATGGTCTAAAAATCAAAAATCACCATGACATAATAAGGCTCAAACTCTCGACCATGCTATCCAATTTGGGGAAAATTATCTAATCAATTTTTCTCAAAATTAATTATGCACAACTCTAAGTTATCATAATCTAAACATACTCAAACAATCAATTTGACGAAATCATGCTCCAAGCAAAAATACCCAAATTCAAGTTTATGAACCCTAATTCATTTCATGCTTAATATTGGCTCTGATACCATTGTTGGGTTCTCCTAGAACATGCCAATGATCTATTAAGCATAAATAAGTGTGAATACTCAAGTAAGATTGCGGAAAAAATACTCACTTTGATCGGCTATATGGATGTGTAGGTAAAAAAAAACAAATTTACTCATTTGAGAAGTGCTCAAAGATCTCCTTTAATTGTATGTTAAGCTCCAAGCTTGATCTTTGATTCCAAACTCAATGGGAATGGTTTCCCTATCACCTTTGTAGACTTCTTTATGTGCTAGCAATGGAAGAAATTGCAACAAAATCTTCCCATTTGGTAAGAAGCAACTCACGGCAAAGTGATGAGAGGAGAGGGAAGTGAGGTTCACAGTTTTTAGGCAAAAAGAGAGAAAAATGTGAAAGTGATTTTATTTTCCAAAATTCAAAAACCATATACCAAATCTCAAAGTTGGTAAAGGTCACTCACCTTTAAAAATAAAATAAGGAAATGTGTTTTACAAGTCATAACCAACCAACAACTTCCATCACCAAAAAAGTGATGAGATTGACTAGTGATGTGACTTGATGTGGGCCCCACTTTAATTTAAAATCCGAGTGGGCCTGCAAAACACATTCCGGGCTCGGGTTTGTTAATTCCGAATTAACAAATTTCCCATCGCAAAGTTAATTAAAAATTAAAGTCGCTTACAAATTATTTTCTAAATTAATTCGTTCGCCCGAATTAAAATCCAATTTTAATTCCGCTATGAAATCTAATTTCATTTACTATATCGAATATATTATTTTAATAGATTAATTCCAGATTAATCGTTCTCTCTCTTCTATTCAAATTTTATCCCAGATAAATTCTCGCCGTAATTAATCCTAGATTAATTTTCTCTCTCTCATAATTAATCCCAAATTAATCTTTTCAAGTCATACGTCATCGATGAATCTTCGGGAAGTGACCCATGAGATCCCTGGATATGTTGGCAGTAAATCCGATCGTCGAACTATCCGAACACGTGCGTACCTCATACTACGTTCTTACCGATTTACAAGACATGGTTGGCTTCTAGCAAAGCGTCGTGCCTACCCAATTCTTTGTCAGACGTAGTATACATAGTATTACATATTACGATCCAGTATCGATATCACATGCTAGGCCTAGGGCTGGAATTATGTCTGCCCCATATGAAGCATATATCAAATCTCTGGTAACTAGTATCTATAATCGGATAATCATGACCTAGTCATATTATCCCGATGACTGAAGTATTTAAGAGTACTAGTTCCATATCCTACGTGATCATCATCTCCATATGAGTGAAGTGATACTTCCATCTTGACATCACACCCAATACACTACGATTCTCAGTATTCCCAGAAGATGCGTACACATAACCTGTGAAAGCCCCGGATGAACAAAACCAAAGTATACTGATTGTCGCAAATATTTACGGTGCAAGTCTTAGGTTAAGACCAAATACACCTACCCTGATTCGGATTCCCATAAACACATAGTCATACTACCAATGGGATTCTGAGGGGTCTATCCAGAGCGAAGCTGTTTCCGTACCATCGGTAAACAGAATCTCCTATTACACTTGCATGAGTATCCAGTACCCAAACATATGAGAACTATGCTGTTACGCTTCCATAACACGCACAAGTGTAATAATAGCCTATTCCGCATTATCGGTGTCCAGTCTCGATAATACTACGACTGGGGATATTTAATGATTTAACCTTATATGGATTAATATTGTCTCATATCTTATTAATCTGGTACTAATCATATGGAATTTTATCATTTATATATCCCGGTAATCCAATTACAAATGATAAAAGAGCAATTTCTTTCTTCACGTAGTTAATTTGTACAACAACACCATGTTCTGTACAAATATTGATGCTATGGGTCATAATTGTCCAACAGTATGACTATGTGTCTATGGGAATCCGCATCAGGGTAAGTGTATTTGGTCTTAATCTGAGAATTGCATCGCTAATACTTGCGACAATCAGTACGTTTTGGTTTTGGTCATCCAGGGCTTTAACAGGTTATGTGTACGCCTCTTCTTGGTTTATTGAGAATCGTAGTGTATTGGGTATGATGTCAAGATGGAAGTATCACTTCAGTCATATAGAGATGATGATCACGCAGTGATACATAACTTGTGCTCTGTAATATTGTAACTAACGGGATAATATGACAAGTTCATGATTATCCGATTAAAGAGACTAGTTGCTAGTGATCCGATATATGCTTTGTACGGGGCAGACACAATCCCAGCCTCAAGCCTTGCATGTGACATCAGATATTGGATCGCAATACGCAATACTTAGTATACTACGCTTGTTATAGATTATATATTCCTTAAAGAATATTTCTGGAGAATTGGGTAGGCACGGTGCTTTGCTAGAAGCCAACCATGTCTTGTAAATTGATAAGAACGTGGTACGAGGTACGCACGTGTTCGGATAGTCCGACGATCGGATTTACTGCCAACATATCCAGGAATCTCATAGGTCCCTTCCCGAAGATTCACCGATGACGTTTGACTCGAACAGAATTAATCTGGGATTAATTATGAGAGAGAAAATTAATCTAGGATTAATTACAGTAAGAATTTATCTGGGATAAAATTCGTTTAGAAGAGAGAGAACGATTAATTTTGAATTAATCGATTAAATAATATATTCGATGTATTAAATGAAATTAGATTTCAAAGCGGAATTAAAATTGGATTTTAATTCGGGCAAATGAATTAATTTAGAATTAATCCGCGACCAACTTTCTTAATAATTTTGCGATGCACTATTATTTAATTAAATTGGATTTAATTACGTCGCGACGGAAAATTCGTTTAATCAGATTAACCAAACCCGAGCCCGAAGTGTATGGAGCAAGCCACTTGAATTTTGAATTAAAGTGGGTCCCACCAACTTACATCACATGTCTATCAAGTGTCAACTTGAGTGATGGAAGTGGTTTGAGGCATTAAATGCAATTTTCCCTCCAACACTTTAATTTTGCTTTTGGTAAAGCATATACAAACTTTAAGGGTTTGAGTTTCATAAGTTTTATTTGATTTTAGAAATCAAAATTACCAAAATAAAAAAAAAATCCTCTATTCTCTCCTCCCAAGCCGTGAGCTTCCTTCTCCATTGTAGAAATTTTGTTTCAAAATTTCTTCATTGCTAGCACACAAATAAGTTAACAAAGGTGATAGGGAAAATATCCCTTTGAGTTTGGAATTTAAAGATCAAGCTTGGAGCACTACACAAAGGTTGGAAATTTTTGTTATCTCCACATCCGCCATAACCGATCGTTGTAAGTATTTTTCCACAATCTTACTTCGATTATTCACACATGTTTATGCTTAATAGATCCTTGACATGTTCTAGGAGAACCCAACAGTTTTGACAGTAAAACAATAACCTTACTCAATTGGAGACGGTTATGACTAATGGATTATACCTTAACGTTTTGACCTCGACTTGTATGGTTCGACGTCTCGTGTTCTTTTTAGTCATGATTTGTAGGTGGGCAGGCCTTCATGAATATATATACAAATATATGAGATATATATGTATATATAAAAGTAACAACCGAACGTGAGCCTAGAGAGTTCCATTATATTAAGTTTACTCGTTGAGCACTAGGGCGATTTTTCTTCAAATATTGACAATGTATTTTTTGGGTTTTAAGGATTAAATTATTTGATCCGATAATTCATGAGATGAATTGAATTAATTAATTAATTTTATATCAAGAGTTGATATAAGTTTATTGTATAATAAATGTAAATTTGATTTACATTAAATTAGTAATTAATTAGTAAATTAATTTAATTGTTAAATTAATGTACAAAATTAATTACTTGGATTATACAAATAAAGGTTTTAATTAATTAAAGTAATTAAGTTAATGCAATTGAATATTTTTAGTTAAAGTAACTAAAATCATTTGATTATGACTAAGTTGACTTAGTGGTGAGATTAATTTTTTTTTACCTTGGTTAAGTTAGCTTTTTAAAAACATGTGGTGTAGGGAAAAGATTCCCTTAAACCATGGTTTATTTAAATGACTTGGGTTTGTTTTCTTTATATTTAATTTAATAAAACAAAAACAAAAACAATGGCTCATTTTTAATTACTCCTTTGCCGAAAACAAAAAGAAGGAGAAAATTGGTTTTGTTGCTTACTGGCTTCTCTCCTCTGCCAAGCAAGAACAAGAAATATTTTGATTTTTTGCTTTCCAAAATCAAGCAAAAAAACACTCACCAAAATTACCCAACTAATTATCAAGTCCATAGAATTAATCCCAAAGGGTTGAGGGTTAATTTGTGTTCTTGAAGCTTGGATTTTTCCTAGGGTTTAAGAGTTAAATTTTGGGGAAAATCTTGTTGCCATTCTTGAGTGATCAAACCACATTTTGATCACCAAGATTTGTTCTTGGAGAAGCTTAATTTGGTGGAGAAAGAAAGATTTCAAAGAATCAAGAGCTTGGAGGATTTGGGGATTTTGGATGCAAAACTTCAACAATTGACAATGGTTGAAATCAATTGTTGGTAAATTTAATTTGTAAATTTATTGTTATTTTGTTGATGATTTTTGTTGAGAAACATTGTTGGGGAAGTGTTGAATAATTAGAAGCATGTATGTGAGGAAAATGAAGCATAAAAGTGTATGGAAAAATTATTATATAGTTTATATAGTGATTTTGTATGCTTTGATTATTTTTCAAGTGTTGGAGAATAATTTAATTGCTTGGAATAATTTGTCAAGAGTTGATAAATTGTTTAAAGTGTGTAGAATTTTTAATTGAGCTTATGATAATTATTTTAATGCATAAAAATATGGGTAATGTTTTTAGTGCATTGGAAAATTTAAAATTGTGATTAAAATTTATAAACACAGTTTTTGTTACTGTCGAAAAAAATATATATTTTTTACTCGCTCGGGATTTGATCTCGGGCGGGTTTCGCTGCGCTCGGCATTGCCGTTCCTCACTCAACATGAGAGTGTGTGTTGAAGTCTCTTCATCTATTTGAACTTCAGGTTCCTCCAATGGTTCGTTGGTTCTAGGTTGTACTTCATGAAGTTCAACCTGTCTATGATTACCTCCTTCACATAAAAATTCTACTTCTAGAAATTTTTCGAAGCGAGCTACGAACACATTTCAATGATCGGTATCATAGAACAAATATCCTTTCGTATTTGAAGGATATCCAACAAACCTAACTTTTACCCTCGAGGCGAAAGCTTATCTGGCTGAGCCATCCTGACATAGGCAGGACAGCCCCAAATCGTAACATAATTAAGATTCGGTTTCTTACCAGTCCATATCTCATACGGAGTTCTAGGAACAGCCTTGGAAGGAATCTTATTTAAAAGATGAGCAGCAGTTAAAAGAGTATATCCTCATAAGTAATAGGGCAAATCTGTAAAACTCAACATAGATCGAACCATATCTAATAAAGTTTGATTTCTCTTTTCAGAAACTCCATTGTGCAGTGGAGTACCCGGAGGAGTATAATGAACGAGAATCCCATTCTCCCTTAAATAATCGGTGAACTCACCACTCATATATACACCGCCTCGATCAGATCGTAGACATTTAATTTATTTACCAGTATGTTTTTCTACTTCATTTCGGAATTCCTTGAACTTTTCAAAGGTTTTCGATTTCTATTTCATCAAATAAACATAACCATACCGTGACAGATCATCGGTAAATGTAACGAAGTAAGAAAAACCATTGTCAGCTGTGTGACTCATGAGACCACATACATCAGAATGAATTAGTTCCAATAAGTCAGTGGCTCGGTATCCTACACCCAAAAATGAGGCTTTGGTCATTTTACCCCGAATGCAAGATTCACAAGTTGGATAAGGTTCAATGGTAAGATCATGTATCAAACCATTCCTAACCAACTGGGATAGACGTTTCACGCCTATATGAACCAACCTCATATGCCACAGTTCAGTATTATTTATGTCAGATACTTTACGTTTATTAATACCAGCATTAAAGATATCTTGTGAGGTATGCAAAATGTAATGACCATGCTCATTTGGACAAATAAGGATCTGAACATTATATCTATCATATAAATATAAAGAACGATTCTTAATATTTACATTATATAGTTCAGTATCTAATACAAAAAGTGATACAATGTTCGCAACACATCCTGGTACAAAAAAGTAGTCATGCAATAAAAGGCTCCCACTAAGTAGGGGAATCTCGCATAAGCCCACATCAATTGCATCCAAAGAGTCGCCACTCTCGAATCGCAATTGCATCTCCCCGTATTTTAGCCGTCTAGTGTCCTTCAGCACATGCAACGAATTGTAAATGTGAATTGGACAAGCAGAATCTAAAATCCAACTGTTCGACATAGCTTCACAAGTTAATGAGATATCAATAATCGGAAAAATAAAAGTACCTGAAGTAGATGCTATTTCCTTTCTGATCTTGGCCAGGTAATCAGGACAGTTCCTCTTCCAATGGCTGATCTTACTGCAGTGGTGGCATTTATCTTCGACAGCTCTTTTGGGTTTAGCTATCTTACCCTATGGTGGAAGATTTATACCATTTTTTTCTTCCCATTCTTCTTCTTCCCTTTCTGTTTAGAATGGGAGGAAGCAAGACGAGCAGTGGGTCTAGGAGGGCAAGTCGGTACTCTCTTCCTCAAATCTTCCTCCGCAGTTTGCAGCATCTTTGCAGCTCCTGGTAAAAACAGCTAATCCCATTCATATTGAAATACATCACAAACTGGCGATATGATGGTGGGAGAGATCCAAGTATGACATTTCATCTTAAAGTGTCATTGAGAGGGAAATTATAGCGCCACAACTGTTCGATCAAATCAATCAGATGTAGCACGTGAGGGCTCACAGCTTGTCCCTTTTCCAATTTTACATAGAACAGTTCCATTGTAATTTTATGAACTGAGACCTGTTCTTGGTTCATAAAAGACTCTCTCAGCCGCATCATCATTGTATATGCAACGGGCAATCCAAAATATTGCCTCTTAAGCTCCTGTGCCAAGGAATTGAGAATATATGATTTGACTATTCTATCATCATCTCTCCATTTTTGGAGAGTCTGATGTTCCTCTTGTGTAGCATCAGGTGCTATGGCAAGTGGCAACGGACCTTCTAACAAATATTCTATATGCTCAGACCCAAGAACAATTCTCAGATCCAAGTCCCAATTTACAAATTTTTCGGCGCCTTTAAGCTTGTTCGTATCAAGTATAAGAACAAAAGAATTAGAAACAGGTGCCGCCATCGCAAATCTATCATATAGATAGCGGAAAACGTTTAGCAAACTAAACAGATCATGGATTTTTAATCTAAAAATGTCCTCCCACTATTACATGCAATACTGTAATCCCCAAACAGAATGCAAACAAACAATTAATCAAATTAAACGTAATTGTGAAAGGTGGGTCCCATGAATATATTTCAGCTCACAGCTTTGGCACGATCTCGCCTACGTATATTCATTAGGTAGACAACTCATTTTCAATCACCCAATAGTGACTCCTAGGTTCCAGTCCTGGTCATTTCTCATTGTGAAAGCTTTGGCACGTTCACAAAGAGGCGTACCAAGGTTAAACTTGTCAATGATAAATTCAAGATACTTGCGTAGTCCTGACAGCTTTAGCACGTTCAGAATTCCCGCTTTCACTTAAACTTATCTAGTACCACATATACATCCAGTATGGATAAATTTCTATCAATTACACCCACTTCTTTCGCATGATCTCGGATGCAGCCATAGAACAGATATCCAAAAACCGTATTGACAAGACGGACCAAGAAATATACATCCAATACATATTACTTTTAAAACTTATTAATTAGGGATATTTTCGCAAAGATGATACGTATTTTATTTAATCAAATTAAATAAATACAAGCATGTATAAAGTAAGAACATAATTAACCATTGAATTTAAAGGCATATTCATATCATGTGTTCTGGTTCAGACCTGCTCTGATACCATTTGTTGGGGTTTTGGGCGGTAATTCGGGTAAACGCAGCGGAACGCGGAAAATCAAAATTTTTCGATTTCAATAATTTCTTTAAAAACTGAAATTTTTACCCAAAAATCATATTTTTCAGTAATTACCATTTTGCCCCAAAACTTTATATTTTTGTCATTTTAGTCCAAAATTGTCAAATACAATTCTAATTGATTCCAAATCAATCCCAAACTGATTTATTCATGTCTAATACATGAAAGTAAAATTTACAACTCATAGAAACTGAATTTCCAAAATTTTTGAATGGTCCCTATACTTTCAAGAATTTACAATTTGGTCCTTTTTGTTTAAAACATGTCAAGATCAAATCCAAAAATTCTCAAATTTAATTTACATCATCTATACATAAAATCTCATCACATATATGAAAAACCCCAAATTTGGTGAATGTTAAAAACCCTAATTTTAGAATTTCACAAATTAACAAAATTAACACCAAATTAATTAAATTCAATACTTTAATTCAATTCCCACAACACCAAACAAGCCTCACCATCATAAAAAAACTCAAGAAAATTTTAGGTCAATCATGAGTGGCTAAGTAACTCTAGAATGACAACTTCCATCAATATGGTAAAAAGAAAGGTTTATAAATAATTTTAAGCATTCTAAATTAACATACATGCTTCCATCTCTCAATCAAGCTCCCAATCATCAAAACACAACCATAAGAAAGTAGATAAGAAACTAAGTTACACATGTTGAAGCTTATGATCTTAGAAATAATTTTCAAGAAGAAGTTAGTATGAAAATCTCTACCAAATTTCCAAAAAAATGCAAGCTTTTCTTCTTTCTTCTCAGTATTTGATTTTTAGGGTTCATGAATAATGAAACAAAAAATGAAAACAAGCCTTATATATTTTTTTCTCAAATTGTCAAAAAAATAAGAAAAACTATTGGCCAAGTTTTTTTCATTTTATTTTCATTAAATAATTGGATAAAGTTAGAATATTTTTGGTGATAAATCATTAATCAAATTAATGTTTATCACAAAATATCCAATAAAATTATGCCAAATAAAACCAATCAAAATGTGCTACTTTATCCAATTAAAATAAGCCATTTAGTTTACTTAATAAAGTAAACTAGATATTTAATATTTAATTAATTTAATTATTTAACATTTAAATAATCAAATAATTAAATACAAATATCTCAAATATATGTATTATATTTACATTAAATAATCAAAATACATATATTAATAATAAATGTCAAATATCACAATTCGACATTTAATAAATGGCCGAAAGATCTCAAAAGTATGTATTTTCATTTAACGGTTAAACAACTTATAAATAATCAGTATTTTTTATAAAAGTTGCCCTAGTGGCCTAATGTAGCATCCCGCCTAAGCCAGAATGCTACCGGCAGGAGACAGGCAAATCCTAACTCCATAAGCCTCTGACTCTGATGAAACTCGGCATGACCTCTGCTAAAAGTCATGCAACCTGGATCAAAGTCCAGCACCTCAAACAACCTACAGGGCCCGACACAACATTTCACTAAAAAAATTACCTCAAACCATAATACAACTGGGCTCCGTGCCCGAAAATGCGTATGAAAAAAACCTTTACAATTATACTATACAACTTAATTACTTTACAATCAGACTTATACAATTTGACTCTTTATTCCCAAAACCTGGTGACTGGCTGACTGCAATGCTGTATCCGTCTTCTCAAGCTCTGGAATCCGTGGTTGACCGATCGGGTCACCAACCTGCAAAACTAACAAACTGTTGTGGTGTGAGTCATAAGACTCAGTAAGTAACTATGCTCATTCCTTGAGCGACAAATACCCAAAGCTTAATTTAGTTTCCGTATTAACCTGGGTTCTTATAAGGCCATTAAATATTTACAAAGTCTGAATTAGTTTATAGTTCTTATTCATTAAATAAACATGTTACTAGTTACCAAATCTTTTTCTATCTGTTGTGTATATATATATATATATATACATATAAATCCTGACCACATATTAACATTTATCACATATATATATATATATATATAGTCATATTACCATGCATTATCAATCACAAGAAGTTACTCTTATACAACTCATACAGACATGACATGCAAATAGATGTAACAATGTTATCATGCGTCACTATAAACTATATGTATCTCAAATGATTTTCTAGAATATATGATCTTTATGTATAACTATGAATTATGCTCTACTTTATCACGTCGTGCTTTTTATAAAATACGTTTTGAAAATCTTTTCTGAAAAACTATTTTCTGAAAACTGCTTTCTGAAACTCTTTATAAAACATGTCTTTCTGAAATACTGCTTTCTAAAAATGTTCATCTGAAAAACTGTTTCTGAAAACTGAGGTCTCTATTTGAAATCTGTGTCTCTGAAAACAAAAATCAGTATCTGAAAACTGAAAACTGCTCTACGTCCAGGACCATAACTCAACTGGACGTCACTCTACACCCAAGACCATAACTCAATTGGGTGTACTATATGCCCAGGACCATAACTCAATTAGGCATCTCTGAAACTGGTGGTGCTCTACGTCCAGGACAACAACTCAACTGCAACGTAGAGCCATACACCCAGGACAACAACTCAACTGGGTGCAGTCACGTCCAGGACAACAACTCAACTGCAACGTAACCACCACTAGAACTAGGAGAGCGGATCAATGCTACTGCCCAATCTCTATATTAGGGACCAGGTACACGATCCTAAGCCGCCATCTTGGCCCTACATGTGCACGTGTCCTCTGTATCCGTCAATTCCAACTGTAATAGTTATGTACTGGGGTGAGTTTTTCCCTCATGCCCCGAAAAACATAAGACCATAATCTGTATCTCAAAACTGTAAAACATTTTCTGAAATACATTTTCTTTTAAAAGCATTTGAAAACAGTGCTTTAAAACTCTTTGATTTTCAAAGTCATTTTTTAAATTTCAACTTATGTATGAAAATCGAAATGTATAATCATGCATATACATTTTCTATACTTTTACCAATCACAACCATACTTTCTTATGTACTTATCTTTAAATTATAACTACTTATATGAATTCATGCATGACTATAATTTAATAACTTATACGTTCTATTGCCTATATGCTTATATTATACTATCGTATATGTACATGCATTCATTCATGCCTATTTATGACATAGTGAAATCATTCATGTTTGCACATAAAATAAATTGTCACAACTTAATAACCACAAGCAACTTGATATGCATCTACACACATAATATATAATATCTTATATTCATAACCAAACTAAAAGGCTTTACCATTTTGACTTCTTACCTTTGTACAAATCTTTCTAAATTATAGCTCGTAAGCTTACACTTTCAACCTATCTTGTAAACACACAACATGTACTTGAATCACAAACATAAGACATACATAAATCATAAACATAACAAACATGCTAAATGCAACCTCATGGTACATAAGTATAACCTATATTTGAAATTACATTCTTAAGTCTTCATGTAAGTACAATCATAAAACATATGTTTACACTTAAAACATAAGCATAATCATTTCATATACATTAGTTTGGATTTGTATCATAAACACATCATTTATTTATCCAAATATTATACTTATTTAATACTTATCATTAACTCTTCACGGAAATACACACAACTACAATTTATCAACTTGAAATTTTATCATTCACTATTTCTCATTAAACGTATGAATTCATTATTCTTAATATCACTTTTGGCCACAAGAAATCAAAACAAACCCAGCCCCATTTTATTATATATTCAACTCATGCTACAAACTTTATCAAACACAAATACATGCCTTGTTCCCTAGGTTCGGCCATGCCTAGGATTTTATCTTCTTGACAATGCTATTAAATCCAAGGTATTAGCGAACTCTACATAATATTAACTTTATCATATAATTTCCAATTTACAAAATTTCATCTTATGTATGTTTAATTCAAAAACTATAAAAACATGCCAATTATCTTAATTACATCCCAACTCAAAATATATCTCATTTAGGTACCAAATTACTCATTTTCACATTAACCTTACACAATTTAACAAGCCCAAATACTAATCCCTTACTGCCAAAATTAAACCTAATCCACTCCCCACCATATTTTCCCCCAATTTCTAGGGTTTCTGTCGGTTTATCCCCTCATTCTTAAATCAAATTCGTTTCTTTCAATCTCATAATTAAATCCAAATTTTGATTATTTTGATACATTTTCTATCACCCAATTTAACCCAATCCTTTTAATTTATCAATTATTAGGCATATGTTCTAATTAAAAAAAATCTCCCCAAAAAGAAAATTCATCGTACACAAGAAAATCCCAACTATAATATACTTATCTTTCTCTCTTCCAATTTTTTCCCTCTTTTTCTTCTCCTTCTCTACTTTCTTGCCCCCTCTTTCACGGCTCTGCTTCTCTATTTCTGCCTCTTTTCTTGATTCTTCTCGGCCCCCTTTCTCTATTCTCTTGCTCAGTCGTCTTTTTCCCTCTCTCTCTCCCTCTATTTCTCTCGGTTTGCCTCACTGTTTCTCTTCTACCGTGTTTCTCTCTCGGTCTTTCTTTTCTTTTCTTCTCAATCATTCTCACTTTCTCTTCTATTATGTTCTTCTTTCTCTCATTTGTCTTGTTTTTCTACGTGTGTGCGTGAACTCTGTGTGAGTATATCTTAAACGTGTGTGTGTGTTAATTAATTAAATGTGTGTATGTGTCACGTGTGAGTGTATAGAAGTATCTAGATTTATCTACTCTTGTGTGGTAAATTTTCAATTTAATCCATTTAGTTTAGTTTTTATTATCTTTTAATTAATTTCTTGAAAAAGTGCCCATTATATAATAAAATTGACCTCGTATTCGGACACGGCCTCACGCGTGAAAAATAATATTTAACGCAAACATGCTAAAATAACTTGGGATGTAACACCTATGAGTATATATCATTAGTGAGATTCTCTAGGTTCAGGTATATCTGTCACGAAATCTAATTTCATGTCTATAATCTACCCACTCATAAATTATGACGAACACGGATAAAATCTATGAACCATACAGGTCAAGGTTACTTTATACGTATAATTCTTCTATCACAAGTATACGGATTATCCCAGAGATATAGATATAAACGTCAAATCTCTTAGGTACAATCCCGTCGATGATTCTATTAGCAATCTCTTAAATAATACTTAGAACAGATTTCTACAGTGTACCACAGGCACATAGATTTAACAAATTGCTAATTCCATAATGGATACCTATGCTCTGTACACAAAACTGACATATCCTATCTTGATACGCACAAGATATCCTGAGGATCAGTCCACACCCAACGAACAGGCGGAGGTATGATCTAAATAGATCGGTGATGTGTGACTACCATCAAAGTGTGGAGGATACCTCATACATCCACAGTGGTACCTCAAGTCGAAGGATCACTATGCTCACTCAACCCGAGAAGATTCTTATTGACGTTGGTGTACCATCTATTAAGAATCTTCGGTGAGTCGTTCAGTGTTTATCCAATATAAACACCTATGTGTCTATATAAGTCTCCCGAGACTCAAGGTTCATTGAGAAACCATTAGAATCCAACATTCCAATATACGGCACGTACAAGTCTCAACGGGTCTACTTAATGACCAAGTAATTGTTAACTTTGACCAGGAACAGTTTAAGAAATTATACTATTATGATACTACTCAATGTCAGTTGCAACGCTTTTGCAAATGTATCAT